>CM070028.1:36432533-36504594 GCA_036247105.1 Cirrhinus mrigala | reverse complement strand
GTATATAAAAGTATACATTTAAGTATAACAGTAGTAAACTTTGAGTACACAACTAGTTTATATCTATGTTTTAGTTTGTACTGCAACTATACTAAAAGTGAACTTACAGGTATACTGATAGTTTACTAATTAAATACTTGTAGCATTTTTAGTACACTTTGAAGTATAGTCTCAGTAAACTACTAGTTTACTAGTTTTATACTGCAAGTATACTCGTAAGTCTTCTTTATATGAACTTTACAATCATACTTTAAGTATATACTATGTCCCTATTATATATTAATTTGTAGATTTTGTTATATGAATATCTGAACATACAAAACATCAATAGAAAGATCAGGGTGTTGCTTGTAAACAAAAACATTTCATTCTAGCTTCATACATTCTTTTTTAAAAACACTTGAATGTGGGTAAGTTCCATAAATAATTATAAAAAAGAAATAAACAACATTTTGAACAAAAAGATGAAAAAAGACTATGAATTGGATTCAGAGTGATAATCAAAACGTAGATGGAGTCAATCAACACTTAACAGTCATTATTAACCTCTTCATGGGCCACATTTTATTCCATAACGTTACAGTTTTGATGCTGTTTTATGATTGAAGATGGTGTTCAAAACGTGGAAGCATCTGTTGTTTCGGTTTCTTCTTCACTTGTGTTTTGGAAATTCTGTACAGAAGATGTGTAATAGCGGCCCCTACCATATAACAATGAAAACATGGATTCTTGGAGAACAATATTGCTCAAATATATTTTGACTTTTCCTAAGTATAAGTCAAGTATACTTAAATGCCATTTTAAGTATATTTCTGAGAAGTGCTTGAAGCCCATTTCTGAGAAGTAAATAAACAGTAGACTGAAAGTATACTTTACTATTTTAGTTTAAAAGAGGTATACTAATAGCACACTTGAATAAACTTCTTTTTCGTAAGGGTAGTGATTCATTTGGAACCCGAGTCTGCACAGAGTGATTTATTTGAAGGCTGAGTCTGCACAGTTGTTATCCATTTGAAACCTGTGTCTGCACAGTAATGATTTATTTGGAGCCCGAGTCCGCACGGCAGTGATTCACTTGGAACCCGAGTCTGCACGGTATTGATTCATTTGGAATCTGAGTCTGCACAGTTGTGATTCACTTGGAACCCGTGTCTGCATGGTAGTGATTCATTTGGAGCTCAGGTCTGTACCATAGTGATCATGAGGTGGAGCCGAGGTACCAAACTCTCGCAGATCACATTTATGACACCATAACTCATTATTATAGCATAAGATGACTGATTCAAAGTAAATTACTGAAAAAAAACTAACACTTGAACAGACCTCAGTGTGATAAGAACTTCCTAAAATAATGGAAAACATCTTTGGGAAAAAAATAATTTGAAGTGTTATTTGACTTTTTTGACCCATTTAAGCCCACCGCAGCTATAGTTGCCGCAGTTGATAGTTGTATTTTTTCTTTTCTAAGTATTTTTCTAGATGTTATCCATGTTGTATGTCTCAATGACTTGCAAGCAAACAACCAAATAAAAGATTTCAAGATTTCAAGACAAACCCTCCCAAAGAAAGCAAATTTTCATGTTACTAATCCAAACCTAAACAAATCTTACAAGAGATCTATAGTTCCCCTTCAGTCAGTCACGTTCGACGTTATGTCAACTGATGTCTATGGGGTCCCGCTTGGGGGCTCAATCACCTCTGAGCTTAAGAAGAAAAGGCCAATGGACACTGGCGAATGGAATTTGCATGCCAAGCCACTCCCCCGTACACACGGGTATATAAGATGGCGGCGTGCATCCACTCATTCATTTTTGCTTCGGAGCCGATCGCTTTGTGAGCTGCTACTATGAAGAAAGAAGATACCTTTCATCGCTGCTTTAGTTTCTCAGCTATGAGGGAAACCCCCATCTTGCATTCATCGGAGTGATGACACAGTTGTTGATAGCGTCTTTTGAGATGTCTGTCCACCATTAGCTTCTGATGCGATAGACTCCCAACCACTTATTACAGACGCGATTACTGTCTTACATGTCTGGGCCATTAGTGTGTTGAGACGGCATTCGTGGATAGTTCATGCCTGCGCTGTGAGTGCATGCCCATTGTTACGCTTTGGTCAGGGCTCTCATTCATGATGAGGCTGCCCTTGCGCTTTACCCAGTTCAGTCTTGTGGGTCTCATGTCCCCGACACCGCATTCCGTTAAAGACATGGAAGACCTGAGGATTACAGTCAGGAATGGGCCGACTCCTCTCAGCGTAACACCATTAAGCTTTTGAATGTTGACACTTGTTCGTCTCAAGCGAGCCTAGTGTCTCATTCGGAGCTCTTTGAGGTGGTTAAGGATGTCTGTTGCTGCACCAGAGGAGGGGCTACAGTCTTCGGAAGCTGATGATTCAGCGGCTGTACAGTCGGTGTCTGAGGCTGAGTTGACGGCCATGTTTTTAGGCTGTGGACGTGAATCTCTGCGAGCGACTGAAGTCATGGCGCACCTGCAGTCAGGTGATGTCCATCTTTATTGTCCAGGAGCACCATCTCTGGCTGGACCTGGTCGAGATGTGTGACGGCGACAAAGTTCACTTTTTCAACGGCCCCATATCATAGGTCGGCCTCCTCAGCGACACTGTCGGGGACTCAGCCCAGCAGTCCTCGGCAGTCCACGTGCAGACAGAGTCCATTTAATTCTTCCTGCCCCAGTGAGTTTCATGATAATACAACCACTGTGGGTGGGGTCTTTGCCTGATGCGATACTGTAACTGACGGCCACATGGTTACAATTTTATCTCTAATAGTACTGATCTTGGAAGTAAAGTAGTTCATAAAGTCATTACTGCTATGCTGATGGGAAAAGTCAATGCCTGTTGTTTCTTTATTTTCTTTAATTTAGCCACTGTATTGCATAAATAGGGTTATGTTTGTTTTCTTCTAAAAGAGACAAAAAGGAATTTAGATGTAGCAGTTTTTAATGCTTTTCTATAGGATAGGGTACATTCACGCTAAGCGGCTTACGAAAAACCTCTAGTTATTGTTTATTCCTCCAGCTTTGCCTACTATGGTATTTCGCATGGTTTCCTGAGTGTGAGTGACACGTTGCTTCCTCACGCCCAGACAGCGCAAGGTTTCGCCGTTTAAGCCTGGTTGGCAGGATGCGCTGCCTCCTCGCACTCCAGTAATTTCGCCGTGGGGATCAAGGTAAGTGCTGCCCTCTGCAGCTCATCTCTTCTTTAGGACGCTTGCTTCCTGGGTTTAGCCATCTTTTATAACTCCTTAGCTGCTCAACTGTGGGTACGACAAAGGAATAATCCAAGACAGGCGTTAAATCCAAGACAAGTTAAACCAGGCAAGGACCAAGACATGCATGAAACAGACTAAGGACAAGTCTTAGCAAGACTTAGGAAACTAGAAAAACTCGTACTGGCCCCGTAATGTTGCTATTGCTGAATGAGAGATAAAGGCAAACAATACTCAGCCCTGAACGGTGGTTAGGGCCCCTATTAACGAGTGTGTGATTGGCTGCAGGTGAGTCTGTAATTAGTGAAATGGAACATGGGAAATGTAGTCCCAGTGACATGTGACAGTCTGTGGAGTGTGAGAGTCAATATGATGCAAAGGCGACCTCTGGTGGTGAGTAGACAAAAGACCACAGACAAGACATTTCACAGTAATATCTCTGTTTAATTTGAGAAGTTTGTGATACATAAGCATTCATGAGTCCAGTATTTTGTAGAGCAAAAGTCAAACTGTGTCATATGTGAGAGGGAATGGGAAAAAAAATAAAAATAAAAAATACAGCCAAACGCTATTTACACCTCAGACACAAACTGACATCAGCCACAAACGTCCAGCAGTGGATACATGCTTATGCACAAGTTATATGTCCAAAAGATCAAAACACATCTCTGTGAAGATATATATATATAGTTTTAAAAACAAAATATAGTTTTGCAAGCAAATTAAACATTTCTCAGGGGAACACAGTAATTTTTCAGAGAATGCAAAAGCATTGAAATTTTTCCCTCTTCTTTTTTTTTTTTTTTTTAAACAATCAATATGTCCTTTTAGGGGCTCTGTACTGTAAGATGAAATATGAAAAAAAAAAAAAAAAAAAAAAAAAAAAAAAAAAAAAGTAGATTTAGATAAAGTCCTTGTTTTGCAAGACAAAATCTTTCATTTAATTTCATAATTTCATAAATGCATCTTTAAGCGTGATAACATTGATAATATATAAGTACTATTCTGAAGATATTTACATGGAACGTATACTAGACATTAGCTGTTAAGGTCTGTATATTGGTCTGTCAGCCATTAAAAATAAATGAAGACTAATAAATAATGATAATAAGTTATATGATCAATTACAACATTTATGTTTTTAGATGTAGGATATATGCTCAGTCTTGTTCAGCTCTTCTGGATCTGATGTCATAAACTAGAATAATGACAATAGCAACACCCACCAGAGCAGAGAGCACCAATCTGATCACAGCTTCAGTAGAAACACAGCATTGGACAGAGTCTGAGGAATAAAAAATGCCAAGTTGAGGTCAATTCAGTCGCAGACTAATAAACTCATGCACCATAAGCTTACCTGAACATGTGTGACATAGTTGACCGATGTTCAGATGTGTGGTCTGGTTGCTGATGGGATTGTTGATCACACAGCTGTAGGTGTTTTTATCCTGATATTCCACCTCCAGAGGTAGAGAGAGACTGATGCTGAGATCAGACACACTGATGCTGGACAACAAACTGTTTCCTTTGTACCAGGAGAGAGTCACATCACTCACATTCACCACTGAACACAACAATGAACAATATGATGTTGATGAAGAACAGTCTCCGGTAATGTTAAGAACAGGCAGATGAGCTGGAAAACATGAGAGAATAAACAGAAATCTGAATAAAGCTACAGAATAGTCTTATTTCCAGTTCTGGGTACAGAGTGGCTGTTTAGTGTGTCATTTGATTATGTAAATATAAAGTAAGAATATGAGAAAGTCAGGACAAATAATGTTTCTACTCACCATAGACAGAAACAATGAACATTTAGGATGAAACTATTTTTCCATCTATGTCTAGTGTATAGAGTCCAGCATGTTGAGTTGTGATGTTTGTGATGGTCAGAGATCCAGTTTGATTGTTCACTTTCAGTCTGTCTCTAAATCTTCCATCAGGACCATCAAATGTGGACAAGATTTTAGCTAAAAGAGACTTTTTTGCTCCAAAATACCAGAATATGTCATCACAACTGCATATTTCAGTAACATTAGTGTGTAGAGTGACAGAATCTCCCTCCATCACTGACACTGACTTCACTTCAACACCAAATACACCTGATGAAACATGAAGAGGTTTTGTCAGTTTAAGACTCATGTTGTCTTACAAAGCATGAAATCAGCTGTTATTTACATGTGAACTGAAAGAACATCACAACAGCAGCAGATAGACAAACAGACAAACTGAAATGTGAAATGAACCAATCATTTGGTCTATAATTTGTTTTAAAATGATCTGCTGTGGAGCAAACTCAGTGTGTAAAATTATGCAATATACTGAAAACAAATACATGATAATGTCAAGGTGAAAAGGAGACATGTAGATTTGGAGATAAAACAGACTCACTGTTAATGCACCCAGGATTAAATATTAATAATAGAAAAAGCCTAAAATTTAAAGCAGCTCAGTGGTTTTGGCTGTATGAGCCTCCATGCAAAGCATTACCATTTACATTCACTGTAGAAATTTCCATTATTTTCTATTACTTTTATGACCTTCTGGTTTTACATTTTACTGTAAAACTATACATTTAAAGTTAGAGCTCACAGTAATTACTCATCTGATGCAGATAGCAGAAATTAAAATGATCTATTTTGAATAGTAACAGCAGCTTTATTACTCTGAAATGGAAAGCAATTAAGTGATGAAAACCTTTTCATAACTCACCAGTCAGGTGCCACCAGCACAAACAGAACAAAACAAATATGTAAAACATTTTCTTCAGTTGTTCAGTGTCCGATCTAATAAAACTATTCACTCTCAACCTATAAGTGAATCCACCCATGACTTTTGAGTTTGACCCTCCTAGTTCACATGCTGCATTTGCATGTGATATAATGTTATAGCTCTTCTGGCCCTTCTTAAGACTGTTTTTAATTTCATTTGAACTGTTTTAATGGATGAAATTTGTTTTATTTTTATCAGTTTCACATACACATACTTTTTTAAAAAGATTCAGTTTTCAGACTGTTAAATGGCTAAAAGTAGAATATTGTTGTTGAGTATTAGATAAACTACATTTCATAGAAAAACTAAGCTAACCCTTCTTATTTTAAAATGGTTGTATATATTTATTGACATTTTCAGTTGTTGTGCGTGGAACAACCAATGTTAAAACTGTGTGCCATCTCACAGTAACAGGCTTAGCTCAGTTCACCTTCTGAGTCAAACTAAAAACGGCTGCGGTCGGCTTTCAAAAATGTGGTTTGATCTGTTGATGGACAAACATCTTGTAGGTGAGAGTGTGCATTAACTAAATGTGTCTTTAGTTTGTAGGTGAAGAGCTTCTTCCTGTCATGCTGTTATGAGCAGCTTTTTAAGACCATTAAAAAAGACCCCTCCCCCCACATACAAACACATTTTATTGTAAAATAATTACACAATGAGAGGGGTTGTTAACTCTCATCTTTTGTAAGTAAAGGATGGTGTGAAATGTCCACCCACTATGCAATAAAGTGCACTGACTTATAGGTCAGGCTTGGTCAAAACCAAACTGTAAATGTGAAAATAAAAACAACAATTAGTAACATTAGAGTCATATAGTGGGAAAATAAATTAATCTTCTAGCTTTTGAAATGGCTAATATTCATGAGGGGGGTCTAAGTAAGGGTCTATGTAATTGCGTGAATGTAAATATACAGTATCAGGAAGTTGGGTGTATAATGTTCAAGATCATCCTTATATAATTACTTATAATTACTTGTAATATTCTCCAGTGTTTCCTGTCTTCCTCTGATGCTGTTTTATACCCACCAGATGGCGCCATTTAGATTTAGTTAAATATATATCATAAAAGTTATGACCAAAGTAGAAAAATGTGAATGTCAGTCAAAAATATCATTATAATCGATTATCATTTGATCTCTAGTATTAATAACTGTCTCTCTTTATCTTTATAGATTCAGGTTTTTCTTCAGGTCCTATAGTAGAAAATTAATTGTGTGTTGCCCAGCTGATGGAAATATAACACGATGTAAATATCTGTTTAAATTAGTTTGGTATTGTTCAGGCAGGCATCAGGTAAGGCCTCTTTTTTGTACATTAGCCTGCTGGTTCCTCAACGTTTTCAGAAGCATGTATTTATAGCGCATTCTGTCAGGTAAAAGTAGAGATGTGTTTTTGTGCTTTGGACACTAGAGAGCGATGTTGTGCTTTTGCTACAAGTTGTCCTGAAGAGCAAATTGTGTGTGATGATGCTGCAGACCACTATGTAATGCGCTTACATTTTCTAAAAAGGATAAAACAAGAGCGGCAAATTGCAGAAAAAGGGGCACACTGAAGGATGGAATCATTTTTTTAATAAAGAATCTGAATTCCCATATGATAGAAGAACATTTGGTTGAGTTTCTGAATGATGTGCTATTTGTGAGCAACTAAATTAAACAGAGCAACAATATTTCAGACATCACAGTAACTGAGAGTACATGTGGAAAAAACAAACAAACAAAAAAGGTTAGAGGAAATCAGAAGATTTGATGCAAAGAGGTCAAATAAAACTGATATATCTAGGCAGAGAATAAATGAACAAAACCAAAATGTGAACAAGTGTGAGGCCGGTGCCTCTGTCATCAACTCCAGTAGATACAATATTCGATCAGCGTTTTTTGGGAACATTTTCATACACAGCATCCGACTTTGATTTCTGCAAGGAAACACAAACTTAATCAGGGAACCGCTCATATGACAGAAGAATATTAGCAGACCAACTTTAGGTTTTTCTATGAATAACCTTTACAACAAAACCATATACTAAGAATTTTATTTTTCAAAGAATTACTATTACTACTGCTGAAAAGACTTGGAGCTGGAGGAAATGACATCATCCAGATAATTACATGACTGTTTAACCTTAAATCATCAGATTAAGTTCTGAAGGTTTGAGAATGGTTGCCTTTTACACAAAAGCAACCAACAGCTTGTAGCTGCATTTCACCTCAGATAATCGTGAACCGCAGCTGCAGCTCGAGGTTAAACTTAAGGTAACACGAGTTGACAACTTTGTTTCCTTTTTTCTTTTCAGTGAAAATCTTATTGTATATAACTGGTGTTATGTTGTTTATTTTAGAATTACAAACTCATGTATTTGTAGTTAGAACTGTCTGCATATGATTTTAAACAAAAGATTCATTTAAATTAGGCCACAGACCACATCAGGGTTGAGTTTAAATGTACAAAAGTTATACATGTAGGCTATAACGAATATAGTTAGTAACTGTGTTAATAGGACACGTATAGGCAACACACTTTCCGGAGTGACAACCGCATTTAAATACGGTTTTTGTTATCCAAATTATATTGCAGCCACCAAAAAATCACTACGTTAGACAAGTTTAACTAAACAAGAGCTGTCATGTTTTGTTTACGCTTCAAAGGCATTTTCGCAGAGCTCTTTTACTGTTGCCATGTCCACTTTTTTATACTCATGTTTGGAATTGTACTTTAGGCCTGAATCATATAGTGATTAAGTCTGTCGAGTAATTAAAGTTGACGGTTTGAATTTATTTCGGTTTGTAATGGGCTTGTTCGCTGTTTTCTAGCAAGTTCTGGCAACACGAAAGAGTAAAGACTAGGTTTACACTTCCCCCTGCTTGCCTTGCTCCGAGAAACGTGCCTCTGATGCGCGAGGCTAGGCATTCTTGATCTGCCACTGTAGCGATGCACAATGTTGCGATGTCCACTGAGATTTTTTACGTTGTTTCTTAGTTTTTGTTTGTTTGTTTGTTTTGTTTTTGATTTATCGCTCCTAGAATGTTTTTATTTAGACCTACACGATTAGGCCTACATTAAATATGTCACTCTCATAAATGGAATTAATCATCCTTATTCAGAAGTGTAATATTTATACAAATTTAAGAAACATTGAAATGGAATGTTTTATTTACAAAATCAAACAATAAAATGGTTGCAGAAATTACAGTCTGAGCACAAAGAAAATATTTTTAGTTGTTATGCTCACTCGACTTAAAAGAAGATTTAGCAACACTGCTGGACAGTCTTGGTTGCCATTAACTTAACCGGCTCGTTGCCACTCTGCTGTCATAAAAGCCCTTGAAAATTACATATGGAATTACAATATAGCTTCCACCATTAATGTTTAAAGAAGATATAAACCACCACCCACAGATGTAAACAACCCTGCCAGAATTACCCCAGTGACATTGTTGCTTATAAATGTTTCTCATATTACCCAAAATGCACGGGGTCAAAAGGAAAGTCGCCCTGTTATATGTTGACATTGTCGGGTTTTTTTTTTTTTTTTAAGGGCGAGGTAAAATGTTTTCTAAATTAAAAGTGATAGTGTACTTTTGTTGGCCGTCGATGATGAGGCATGGTGAACATGAAGTAGTTTACAGGAGCGATGAAAGGCCCTTGATCATCAACATCTAATCGTGGTCTTTTATTTAAAAAAGAAAAGAAAAGAAAAGAAAAGAAAGGGGTAAAAAGACAATTTTAGGGGTAAAAAAAAATAGGAGTGCAATTATGTGGATGATCGAGTATGACTACGTTTCTTCGACCACGACAAATATATATATATATATAGCATTTCTTTTTGGCTACTTTGTATAGGTTTCTATGTAAGTACTGGTACTTCTGATTGGGCTGAGGCTGGAATTTAGTGAGTTTGAAGTAAAAGTATTTGATGGACGTATAATATGTGTCGAGAGCATTTATATATTATTTTATACATTTTAAATGCATTTCTTATGTGCTAATACATTTTCATTTCTGATTCCATTTACATAAGGGTGCAAACCCTTAGTGTAAATGGAAATAAAATGCACAAACTATCCTTTGATCATCTTCCTGTATAGGCTACTGAAGGTAATAATGCTGACAGTTGGGCCGTTAGACCACCAGTGTCTGTTCACTGTCTGTCTAACGCAGATAAAACACAAAACTTCAATCAGATTAATTGCCTGCAACAACTTCTTGCAACACAGTCATGAATTATCTTACCTTTTTGTGTGTTTTGGGTTTACACAATGCTGAATCAGAGTCTTCCTCGTTGGTTTGGACTGCATTAATAATCACAGGTGTGGTAAAATTAGGCTTTTTCAGTATCATTTCAACATTTATATCTTTGTATTTCTACAAATTAATTTCTTGCTCTCCTGACCTGTTTTTCTACACTTCGTGCAGATGCAGCAGATCACGACTGAAATTGCAATCAACAGAGATCCAGCCGCAGCAGAAACTGATATGTAAAATAACGGTAGGCCCTGATCTGTAATGGACAAATGAGCTCTTGGTGTGAATTTGTTTGCCTGCTCTACAACAAACACTATGAAACATCAGCCCTATATAATCTATATATCACTCACAGTTTACGTACCTAGTGATGTACCTGAGTGAATTTGACAGAGTTTGCTGATGTCTAGATGTGTGGTCTGGTTGCTGATGGGATTGTTGATCACACAGCTGTAGGTGTTTTTATCCTGATATTCCACCTCCAGAGGTAGAGAGAGACTGATGCTGAGATCAGACACACTGATGCTGGACAATAAACTGTTTCCTTTGTACCAGGAGAGAGTCACATCACTCACATTCACCACCGAGCACACCAATGAGCAGTTCTGCTGTGAAGATGATGAAAGATTTTGTGAAAAATCTTTGGAAATGGTAGGAAATGGCAGATGAGCTGAAAAATATAAGAGAATAAAAAGAAACATGGACAATAATGAACAACAATCTTTGTTGTAGTGTGTTTAGTGTTTCTGTCATATCAATTCTGTCCATATATTTCAAAAATAGCAAAATACTGTCATAAAACCACAGCCATAAAGTGACTCTAAAATTACAATTAATGTAAATATTTTTTGAAGTTTAAGTTCTCCAAAAGTTTGTCTTGTTCGCGTCAACTGTAAATGCCTCACCGCAACCTCTGAACAAGATACAAGTTTTGTTTTTTTGTTTTTTAAATGTATTGAACCTGGAATATTCCAAAACAATAATATTTTTATATAAAGGACAAGAGAAATGACATTCTTACTCACCATAGACAGAAACACTAAATGTTTTTGATGACAGTTCAGCTGCAATTATCTTTACTTTATAGAGTCCAGCATGTTCAGTTGTGATGTTTGTGATGGTCAGAGATCCAGTTTGATTGCCCAACTTCAGTCTGTCTCTGAATCTCTCATCATTACTTGTGAAGAAGATTCCAGAGGCTTTGTTTATTTGAGCTATCAGAGAGTTTTCAGCTCCAAAGTTCCATAATGTTTCATCATCATCTTGTATTTCTGTAACATCCGTGTGTAGAGTAACAGAATCTCCCTCCATCACTGACTGTGTTTTATTAGTCTTGGCAGCGATCACACCTGCAGAAAACAAACAAGAACAGATTTGTTGTCAGTTTGTACAGTTTGTAATATTAAAACAAAAGTTGACATGTAGGAGTAATTTGTCTTTAATGCTCTTTGAAAGTAATATCTTGTAAAGCAAAATATGTGATATGGCATGTAAAGTTAATTAACGCTGAGTGAAACTATAATTTAAATTACATTTTAATAGTTTCATACATTTGGGTTTGGGTCATTAAACAGGCTCACTGAAAAGAGACCTGAAAAAAACAGTAGATCTTACAGCAGTATCTCAGTTTATATGGGAAAAACAGCAAATTCAAATAATTTCTTCTGAACCATTGCAGTGGCTATATTACTCTGAAATAGGAAGAAATTATGCTGTAAGAATATTTTTATAACTTACCAGTCGAATGCAACCAGCACAAACAGAACAAAACAAGCGCATGAAACATTTTCTTTACCAGTTCGTTGTCTGAACTAAGAGCTACTAACACTCCAACTGTTTCTCTGGTGTGTGAGTCCTCCTCCGACAGAGTTTGATCGTCCCAGTACACACACACACACACACACACACACACACACACACACTGCGTGTAAGGTAATCAATTAATCACTGTGCAGTTATATATAATATAGGCCAAAACCTTTCTTAAGGTAGCTTTAACTGTTAATGGTGGGGAACATTTTATCAAAAAAAAAAAAAAAAGGTTTTTATCATTTATTATCAGTTAAATATGTAGAAGATTACAAAAAGTTTTACATTTTTTTTTTAGAGTAGTCAAGCTGAATTTAATGATGAAATAAATTGTTTAAGATGTTTTTGTTAAATCAGTTTTGCATCGCCAGTCTGAAACTTGCAGCTCATTTTCTGAGTCAAACTGAAACCTGCTGTGGTTGGTTTGATCTGTTGGATGGACAAACAGTTTGTGCATGAGAATGTCCATTTGTTTGATGTGTGTTTGAGTTTGTAGGTGAAAAGTGTCTTTCTGTCCTGCTGTTATGAGCACTTAGTGGATACACTCATAGAACAGCTTTGCAGTGTAAAAAAAGGAAAGGAAAAAAAAAAAAGGTCAAGTTGGAGTCACAGGTTTTAAACTGGATTCATGAATCATTGAAGCCTTGCATGCTCTGCCTTTTAGCTTATCAGTGTGACTGAAATGACCTCCAGAAACAACAACAACAAAAAAAATGTGTATAAAAATATTTGTGATTAGAAATAGCAAAGACATGTAACTGTGAAAATGGCAACTTTGGAAGAGTGAGGAAAGAAGACATCTTTACTATATTCAAAATCATGTTGGTGGTAATAGAAGGAATTTGGGGAACAGAAGAGAAGATACAATCATTACATGGACACACAGTTCTGAATTATTCATCATACAGAAAGAACAGACATTAGTCTGGGAATCAAACCTTATGTTTAAAACACTGCTATGCAATAGGCTGAATCATAAAATACATAATACATTAATACGACATTTAAAGAAAGTAGGTCTATTTAATAAAATTTAGAGGATATTAGATTTTTTTAACCATCTTTGCATCAATGTTCTGTGCTCCAGCCCAGTAGGTGGCAGGAATGCACCTATTGTTTGTTTGCCAACCACCATAAAATGCCAAATGAAGAAGAGGTAAACAAACAAACAACACTCAATACACTTCTAAATTATTCATCATACAGAAAGTATGTAGTATTTCTTGTAAAATGTTTGTTTATATACATTAAAATATATTTGATACGTTGAATTGATCATAAAAGGCAGTTAAGACAGTTATACTGTTACATTGAAATGATTAAATATAGAATTTTCTATTTCTATTCAAAGAATGATGTAAGTCACAATTTCGACACAAACTGTTTTCAACATTGATAATAATCAGAAATGTTTCTTGAGCAGCAAATCTTATTAGAATGATGAAGACTGGAGTAATGATGCTGAGAATTCAGCTTTGCGTTACAGGAATAAAGTATATTTGAAAAACATTAAAATATAATCTATTTATTTTATATTGTAATTATATTGAACATTATTGAATATTTTGTAAATATGTGTTTATCAAATTAAGGCAGCCTCTATGACCGTAAGAGATTTCTCCCTTTGAAGCCTAAGTCACAATCTCATCAATCACACAGTATGACATATCTCCTGTATAAGATTTTTGCAGGTGTCACACTGGAAAGCTCTCGTATTTGTGTCTTCTCAGCAAACACTCTTCAAAACCTAGAAATCACCAGCATGAATGTGATGTGCTTGTGAACCTGTACAGTGGAGCTGTATAATTTCAGCTGGTGTATTGTTGTAGAATGGGTATTGCATTTGATATGCTATATGAGAAATAAGAAATCAGAAATAAGCAGAATTGCACATGGGATTATATTACACTAATAGAAATTACACAGTGGAAATAAATGTTACATTGTATAATTCGTATTGTAAAATCATCAAATCCTTCAACATTGGCATCCAGGTTTCTCTTTTTTTGAAATGTGTTTGCCATCCAAAGACATATTGACTGCTATAATTTAACCCTTGTGCATAAAGAAAAGTTACGTTGCTCTGAGGTCCTTAGAGGACAAAACCTCTGTCAAAAACTGTCATAAAAATTTTAGAGCTTTAGAGCACAGACTTATGTTTGTTGAAAAAAAAAAAAAAAAAAAGTTTAAAAAGTGGGCTAAGCACATGTTGAACTTAAAAACTGCTACAAAATCAAAGCCATAAATCTAAACAAATTGTGTTTTTAGGGTTGATACCTCAAAAAAAATTAGTTTGAAGTAAGATATTTGGGCGCAGTACCAAACTTTTTCTTGAAGATGCCAGCAAAACTCCACAGTGTTGAAATTTGTGATTTGCGGTACAGAATTTCTTTCGAAACAGAAGCTATGGTACTGGTTTTGAAATCAAATGTTTGTATAGATCTGACAGGAAACACTGGCATCTAACAATGCCTTTTCAATGCCTTTCCTATTCTGTGTCCTAAACTCCTGAAACATTGGTGTCTCATTTTAGAGCACTCAATGGAATTTGTTAAGTCAATTAAATCTGTATGCGCGTGTGTGTGTGTGTGTGTGTGTGTGTGTGTGTGTGTGTGTGTGTGTGTGTGTGTGTGTGTGTGCACCTGGTATTTATCACGTTATGGGGACCAAATGTCCCCACAAGGATAGTAATACCAGTAAATTTTGACCTTGTGGGGACATTTGTGAGGTCCCCATGAGGAAACAGGCTTATGGGTGTGTGAAAAAATTCAGACCCCCTTTGTAATCACTGGCATTTTTCAAAAGTAACTGTAATTTAATTACATGAATCTGGTCGTTGTCCTGCTGTCCACTCACCACCAGATGTCGCTCTCACCCCTTCATCACACTCTGACTGTTGCACCACACTCTGGACTGCATCTCCCATCCTCCACCGCTCTGATTGCGTCAGCCCCCGTGACCAATCAGGCGTTCTATAAAAGCCCCGGTCCTTCCCAGTGCACTTCACGGATTGTTGTATTGTTGTTATCCCCATCGTTAGCGTTTCCTAGTTTCTTGTGCCCTGTTCCTAGTTCCTGGTTTTTGATCTCTCGCCTGGTTTTCTCGTTTTCTTCTGCCTAGCCGCCTGCCTTGTGGATTATCGCTTGTTAAAGGATTATTCTTCTCGTCTTGCCTGCGTTTTACCTGTTGCTCCTGTTTGACCCTGCCTGCTCGACTATGTATCTGTCTCGTCCATATAATAAAAGCTCGCAAATGGATCCGCTCGCCTCTCGTCATTCACTCCCCGTTACACCAACACTGCATACCAACATATAGTGTTGGGGAGTAACTTGTTACATGTAATGGAATTATGTAATTTAATTACAAAATAAATGTAATTGTAATTAGTTACAATTACTGAGAAAAAATGTGTAATTAAATTACAGTTACTTTTGAAAAATGCCAGTGATTACAAAGGGGATTACATCTGAATTTTTTCACACACCCACCCCCACTTACAGATTTAATTGACTTCTTTCATAAATTGCATTGACTGCTCTAAAATGAGACACCAATGTTTCAGGAGTTTAGGACACAGAATAGGACACATGCTTATTTGATAACTGTTTTATTTCCTATTTGGGTTTATGCATAAACTTTATTTTTGTTTGTATTGTTTTTCCCAGGCATTGTTAACTATGCAAACATTTGATTTCAAACCCAGTATCACAGCTATTAAACTATTTCTTGTTATGGTGTTATTTATATTATGATTTTGTTATGATATATAGTGCAACTGCGCTCACAGCGACCCGAGTTCGATTCTTGTCTCAAGGCCCTTTGCCGATCCCGCTCTCCTCTCTCTTCCCAGCTCTTTCCTGTCATATCACAATAGGCATAAAAAGGCATAAAAAGAGAAAAAAAAAAAAAAAAAAAGTATGAATTTAAAGTATAAATTATTACACAAGTGTATTCTTGTTCGGGGCAACTTAAGTCAGTACTATATGCTGCTGCTGCCATTTTATTATTATTATTATTTTTTTTTTTATTTTTTTATTTTTTTTTGTACATTGTAATGGATTATAAGATAACTAACAAACTAGTACTACTACTTAATTATGTATGTGCTGTTAGAAAACTGGTATGACTGCACTGTATCTCTAAAACGTCTAGTTTGAACTTGCTGTTTGCTAGCAACTGATTTCTTCATGGAAGCTTTGCATTCAAATATTTCATCTCAGATCAGTGTTTTGTGTCTAATAATTCTGACACAAAACATCTAAATAATCTATCAAGCAGCTGTGTAATAAGTGAGATAATGTACATTCAGCCAGTTGTTATTGCAAAATAAAGATGTATATTATCCCTTACTTATTATAATCTTAATTCAATGATATAGGATTTGGAAAGTCTGACAGTAATCAGTGTTGAACGCTACTGTAAGGTTAACTCTGCCTGGTTTAAATGTTTCAATATGATTAACAGTTGAAAATATTAGAAATTTAGAAAAGTAATCAAAAAGTAATTAAAAGTAATGTTACATTACTTTACTAAAGTAACTGAAAAGTTACACTACTTATTACATTTTAAATCAAGTAACTTGTAATCTGTAACCTATTACATTTCCAAAGTAACCTACCCAACACTGCCAACATACCCACACCTTGTTCTGCGTGCAGTCCACATAACAGCTTATATCTCACTACAGAACATATTTTCCAAAAATATATCTGCAATATTGCGAATTAAGCACAGACATATATGAACTGCACATAGGCCTACTGAGTGTGAGTCACACTTAAATGTAATTGCATTCTGGAAAAAAAGGGCTATAAGACCATACACTATTGAAGCCTCTGATCAGTTTTCTTAAAGCTTTCTTGAACGTTCTACAGTGTAACTTCGGTTGGAAGTATTACAAAAAGCTTTAAACAACAAAAACAAGATTTCTTAAATAATTTTATAATTGAATGTCTATAACGCAGATGGCAATCGAATTCTGGCAGGTAGTCGAAATTAGCCACAACATCGGCAACTATAGTTGCCACACATTCAAATATGATTTTCAAGGTAAAAACAAAAACCTGGGGAAACACATGTGGAACATGTTCACATAGGACACTATTAACACAACCATATGCATGAAACCATTCAGAAAAAAATTGGGCACAAATGGGTTAACCCAACTATAAAGACTTCCGCTATATTGGTATTCAAGGAAATGAAATTCCAGATAAAGAAGCAAAAGAAGTGGTTAAAAGCAACGATATTAACTTAATTGTTCATTTAAGTAAGAATGAAAGTATTATTAAGAAAAAAATGAAGGAAAGGTGGCAAAAACAATGTGATAAGGAGAAAAAAGGTTGATGGTTTTATAGTATTCAAAAGTAAGTGGGAGAGATGTGAAGTGCAGGGAAAAACAGGAAATAGTTATATCAAGGATGAGATTTGGACACACAAGATTAAATAGTACACTTTATAAAATGGATATACATGATACGGGAAGGTGTGAGTTTTTTGGGCAAGAACAAACCGTGGAACATGTCATAATGTACTGTAAAAATATTAGACTGAAAGAAGCGTGCTAATGCAAAATTTCGAAAAAAAAATAAAAATGCAATTTATACCGAGATATATTTCGAGAACTCGAGAAATTAATGTTATAGTTTTATTTTTTAGTTCCTTAAATCAACTAATTTGTGGGAAAGAAAATATATATATGGGAAGGGAATAAATCACTTTGATCCGCACTCCATACCAGTTGGTGGCGGAAATATACCATTTTGTTTTTTGTTAACCGCCAATAAAATTTCAAGAAGAAGACGACTTCCACTGCTGAGAAGCTCGGAGATGTGTATGAGGTCGATAAAGTTTCCTGCGGGTTGTTTATAAAAAAAAAAAACAAAAAAAAACTGGCCATCATGTAGGCAACTTACGCTTCAGTAAGACGGGTTTGCAAACTGTTTTTATTTGTCATTAGGTGGACAGCGAGTCCTTATATAGTCTCATTATATGGCAGAATCCGACACGGTGGTTGGATTTAATAGGCCTAAGTTTCGTTTTGTTTTACTTTCATTTCAGCGCAGCATTTTATTCGATACAATCTGCGTTAGTTTTCAGCATAAATGTGATGAAGAAGATGCTTGCTCTTTTGGTAGGATGTTTCTACCTATTTCGAATGCATGGTAAGACGTTTGTTACAGTCTTTTACAATCACCGGTTAAAACTGCGAACGTGAACTAGTTTCATTTTGTAGTATTAGTTTTTAGGCTTACAACTTTGCACTCAGCTGAATTATATAAGGTATTGTTTTCAGTGTTTTCCCTACCATTATATTAGGGTTGGGGGGTTGGGGTTGGGGGGTTGGGGGGGGGGGGGGGGGGGGGGTAGATTGCAAAACTAGCATCTTATCATAGTGTATACAAACAGAAACGAAACGGCAACCTGTCAAAATAAAAGTACAGTTTAACATGTAACAGAAATATATGTCTTGTATTACTTTTGTGCAGTAAAATCTAGGTCTTTTATATTCTGCCAAATTTAAATGAAACAATTAAATTATAAAAAATAAATATTACTACAAGATTAACCACTTAACTGTAGAAAAAAATACTACAATTAGTATTATTATTAATACTTTTTAAGAAAAATCAGAAAAATTAAAAATAAATATTTTTTTTTTTCGTTATTGCACAGAGCTGTAAACCTAGGGGAAACACTGGTTTTTGTTATATTACTGTAGCTGTTGGTGTTTTACGTAGTTGAGGTTTTAGGATAGCATATTTCATAGTTTCTGATGGTGCGTAAATAAATAGGGTAGTTAATTACAGATCATATATGGATTTCCATTATTTAATAGAAAGGCCACAGAAATTTAAAGGGGACATATTATTTTCTGTTACAGTAGTAAATGCATATTTATAGCTTTAGTCATCAAGTTATATTTAGAAAAAAAAAAAGTTAGCCTATTTAATTTCGGTAGCCTACAGGGAGAAAGTTGGACCTTCCGACTGGCATCAAAAGATAGACTATAAATTACGTTAAATATTAACATATTAACATGTCTGTCTTAATGAAAGAAGACAGCTATATCTATAAATCTATATATTTATATAGGCTATATGTAAAGTCTACCATAACAGAAACATGAATCCCCATAATTTTCACACCACTGACTTTTTTCACATTTTTCTTTCACAATTTTCACATTCTGGCAAACTGTATAAACTGAATTATACATGCAGACACTCAGAGGATGAGTTTTAAATTGCTAATTAGTTATTCAGAGAATACATTTTATTTTTAAATATATATTATAATAATAATAATAATAATAATAATAAGAATAATAATAATAATTACCAAGGTCCAGGCCTGATTTTACTACAAAGGCACTTTGGGGTTTTCTAGGACAAATTGAACAAATTAACAATTCTGTTTAGGTTGTGACAACTTCATACTGAAATTTGGAGCCATAAGTACACATACTATTTATGATCTGCTGTATAAAAATCACACGCATACACATTTTCACATCACTTTACATGTTGTATATTTTTGTCCTACTACCCCAGATATTATGTATAATTAACTGTTCACTTCTTCTTCAGGTGTGTCTAGTGATGATACAGACAAAGTGTCAGTGCTGGAGGGAGATTCAGTCATTCTACACACTGATGTTGACAGAAAACAAGAAGACAGAATTACATGGTATTTTAATAACATCCGTATAGCTCAAATCAGTGGAGGTCGGAGTAAGATTTGTATAGATGATCTGTGTCCTCATAGATTCAGAGACAAACTGAATCTGACAGACAGATCTCTTATGATCACAAACATCAACACCTCAGATGCTGGAGTTTATAAACTACAGATCGCCAGCCGTAACATCGAAAAGACCTTTAGTATTACTGTCCGTGGTGAGTCATTTAGTGTTTTAAAGATTACAGTGTTACAAGGTAACACAAGGTATGTATGTTAAAATTACATTAATGTGTTTATTATAGCAGTGACTTTTGTGTGCATCTGTATTTATAAATAAATTATTTAGATCACATGCTGCTTTAAAAACACATTTGCTGTTGAAGTGAAATTGTAGAATTAATTCATTTGGCATGACTAATAAGTACAATACGATTGCAAACCAGAATTTATTTTGGCGAGCTGTTTTGAGTTTTTGTTCATAATTCAGATGTTGGTTTGTGTTCCAGATGTTTCTGCTGCTGAACGAGATCAAATGAACAGAAAGTCAGTGAAGGAGGGAGAATCTGTCACTTTAAATCCTGGTGTAATAAAAACAAATGATTTGATCACATGGTATTTTAATGACACTCGTATTGCTGAAATCAAGGCTGTAAATACCAGTACAAATGTTCATTCTGTTGCTGATGAGACATTCAGAGATGGACTAAAGCTGAATCATCAGACTGGATCTCTGATCATCACAAACACCAGAACCACAGACTCTGGACTCTATAAACTACAGATCAGCAGCAGCAGCAGATTCAGCATCATTAGGAGTATCAATGTTACTGTCACTGGTCAGTATCATTTAGTCATTAACCTGAATGACTAATTTCCCATGAAAATTTAGAAAGCAGTTTACTATTTTTATTTAAAATGCATTAGCTATGTGAATATTAGTTTATTAGCAGCCACACTTAAATAATATGAGAGTTCTCATCTTTTTCAGAATTAGCAAGAGAACATTTTTGTGCTCTTGTTCTTGTTCTTCTTCTGTTTGCTGTTGCTGCTGCTGCAATTACCAAGTGCCAGAAAGGGAAATAAATAGTGAGTATTACTTACAGATGGTTTAACAATATTGAAATTAAGAGATTTATTGTGTGAAAATAGTTTTAAAGTTTTGTTTTTTTTTTTTTTTTTTTTTTAACTAATGTGTGTTTAACACAGTGCAGTGCGGTGAGGTAAGATAAAGGGGAAAAATACTTATGTCAAACTATTGAATGTAGTGTAAAATGTTACAAAAGCTCTGCATTTCAGATACATGTCTATCAAAGAATCATGCAAAAATGCACACGCAAGTTTTTATCATTTCATAATAAATATTTCTTGAGCAGCAAATCAGCATATTACAATGGTTTCTGAAGGATCATGTGACACTGAAGACTGGAGTAATGATGATGAAAATTCAGTTTTGCATCACAGGAACATAATTATTATATTTTACAATATATTCATATAGAAAACCATTGTTTTAAATTGTAATAATATTTCACAAGTTCTATTGTATTTTAGGTCAAAAAATAAAAAAAACACTCTGTGAATCTGTTTTCACAGGCTTCCTAATCAGACTGACACGTTTTTGGAGAAGCCTCCTAATGGGATGTCCCCTAATCAGACTGATGCTGCCAGTGAGATGTCGGTGTAACATACTTTTTTTTTTTTCTTCAAAAGAAACATTGGAGGATTCCTATTCACAGACAAAGTGTCATAAGATTTCAGTAGAGATTTTAGTAGTTGGTACTAATAATAGTGTTTTACCTTGGCATCTTGACGACACCACCTACACACTACTTGCATGACACTGCAGCATTACTTTAAACCAGGGGTGCCCAAACTTGGTCCTGGAGGGCCGGTGTCCTGCAGAGTTTAACTCCAACTTGCCTCAAAACACCTGCCAGAACGTTTCTAGTATGCCTAGCTGGTTTAGGTGTATCTAATTGGAGTTAGAGCTAAACTCTCCTGGGACGAGTTTGGGCACCCCTGCTTTAAAATGAAGTTTACAGCAGAAATCCTTGAGAACTGAAATATTTCACTGTCCACATTGTGTTTTTATTTATTTGCTAAACAAAACTGTTAAAGGCAGAATGTTCAAATCCTGCAACAGTAATCCATGAAGTGTCACCATTAGATTCTAAAACTCAGGAATTGAACCATGAAATGCCTGACATTAGTGCTGGATATATGTATTTACATCATAATACTATAAAAAAATTCCTGTAGAAATTACAGTAACTTACTGGCAGCAATTTGCCAGTAACTTACTGTAATTTATTTATTTTTTTTTACTATATTTTACTTGTTAAATGTACAGTAATTTTATGGTCTTTTCTCCAGTAATATATTGCAATACAAGAAAAAAAAAAAAAAAACATAAAAACAAGCAACGACCACTGTGTAACTTTTAATGTTTTTAACTGTTCAATTGTTACCCTTGCAATAACATTAAAATGTTCAGATTCAATTAAGACTGAAACAAAACATTATTACAAACTATATATATATATATATATATATATTACAGCACATACCATTTTAACACTTATAGCTAGAAAAATTCTTAATTTCTTCTAAGCACAAAATGATATGATAACAGTGAACAGCAATGACAGTGAAGCTGCAAATAAAACTCAAACTTTTGTTACACATAAGAAGCATTTTTCAAAACTTTTACACATCTCAATTGAAGTTTTAAGTGAATCACTGCCCACTCACTATACCACTGTGTAAGGAGGACTTCTGGGATTTCCTAAATTGAACTTTCAACTTTTTCAAACATTGTTTTTCCCAAACCTGCAGTAACATTAATACATAAATATTGGTATATTACAGCAATTAAAAAAAAAAAAAAAAAAAATCAGGAACAAATTCAATCATAAGAACAATCTTAAAAACATACAAATTCACAAAAACTCTGGAGTGGAATGCATTAGTCCATAGTAGATTAATAGTTTTGCCCGTTGAAATCCACAAACTCCTTTGACACATGAAGGTTCAGGCCAGAGTTTCTCCTTTGCACCATCTTCCCACGTCTTTTGCTGATCTGGAATTTTGCAGCGTACTTGAGGTGTGTCAGGATTGATCCTCACAACCTTCACAAAAAAATAATTCATTAGATTCATATTTCATTCTCTTTGTGAAAACCTTTTAGAGCATTAGTTCAGCCAAAATGAAAATTTTGTCATCATTTACTATGTTGTTACAAACCCATAAAACTCTAGTTTGTTTTCGGAACACATGAAAATTGATATTCTCTCTTTATTTTTGTCTATCCAGGCAACCAAAGTCTTTTAGCTTCAAAAAGTGCATAAAGACATTGTAAAAATAATCCATATGATTCGAGTGGTTTACGACACCTAATCAATTCTCAAGCATGTTTGAGATTCTGTTTACCACGTTTGATGTACTGTACATATTTGGATGATCAATGTTTGTATGTGAATAAAATCCCACGGATTAATCATACGAATTAATTCCATTTCTTTACGCACTTTCTGAACTGGAATATTTTGGTTGTGTGTACTTTCAGTGGACAGACAAAAATACTGTTATGAATTCATTAGAAGAATAAACAGAATAGAACACCAGTTCAGTTCAACTCAAATTGTCAGTTATTGTTACTGCATGCCAAGGAGACAACACCCCAAAATTTTAATTCTCTCAACATTTACTCACCTTCATGTCATCCCAAATATACTTACTTCTGTGGAACACAATTAGAGATTTTTAGAAAGAAAAAAAAATGAAAGAAAGACAAAAAGAAAAAGTCATCTGAAGCAAAATGATTTGTGTGAGAAATGTTTAAATATTTCTTAATAATTTATATTATAAATCTCTGCTTCCAGGCAAGTGTCCTACATGTGTTTGTTTGACATAAATGTCAGCATGTTGTGAGGTATGACATAAGCACACTGTGAAACTTGTGCAAGAACTGACGTCCTATGTGTGTCCTCATCACTTCTCCCATGTTTGACAGCTGGCCGGAAACAATGGTTTATAATATGAAATGTTTAAAATATTAGTATTTTTCCTCACACACATTTATATTTTTGCTTCAGAAGACATTGATTTGTCGTTGTGTTTTCTTTGTGTGGTTTTTAAAGCATCAAATTTGAGGGACCCATCCACTTGCATTATATTGGACACATAGATGGATTATTTTTCTAAAAATCTCTGTTCGTGTTCCACAGAAGAATGAAAGTCTCGTACATCCGGGATGGCATGATGGTAAGTAAGTGATGAGAAAATTTTGCATTTTTGAGTGAGCAATATTGATGTGCAAATTAAGCCCAGTGAAGGACTAACACTTTCCTCTGACTGTTTCGGGAAAAGATTCAAAGCTTAAAAAAGGGATAGTCCACAGAAAAAATTAAAATTCTTGTCATTCTTTACTTACTCTCATGTCGTTTAAAACCTGTATACACTTTTGTCTACTGTGGAACACAAAAGATATTTTGAAAAATGTTGGTGACCAGTGTTGGTGTTTCAGGTCCTGTTGACTTCCATTATATGGACAAAAAACACAATGAAAGTCAATGGGAACTGAAGCTGTTCGGTCACCAGCATTCTTCTAAATATCTTTTTGTGTTAAACAAAAGAAGTGCATACAGGTTTGGAACGACAGTGTGAGTAAATGATGACAATTTTTTTTTGCCTGTTTTTAGATTATTTGCCTGTTTTTTATTATTATTATTATTTGCCTATTGTTTTGTCTGTATGGAAATTGAAATATCTTTCTTAAATGCAATTAAAAACATTTAAGTTGCTCATATAAATGCCGTTTTTTTTTTTCTTTTTTCAAATCATTTTTTCAGTATGATTTTTCCTCTCTGATTCATTAGTGTTTAGCTTTAGCATTTTAGCAAGATTGCATAATCTGATATTTTTGGATGTGTGCCATGTTCTTTAGATGTACATGATATGTAGACTTTGCAGACTAAGTGGTATTGAGTTGACTTTGACAGTATCCGCCACTTTATTTTAACCTCACGTTTTTCTCAACACACAGCAGATCATATTAATATCATGTTAGGTATTACATCATATTTAAGCTAGCCCACTAATGCAGCTACTTTCTCCTGAAGGGATGATTTCAGCTTTTCTGTTTATTTCTGCAGATGAGCTTGTTGAATAATGATGAATCACTAATGTGAAACGTGTTTTTCTGTTGCTAAAATGTATCTATATCTGTTCAGTTCTTATTATTTTTGTCAAACATGAAAGGTCTGTTGCTATTATTATTATTAGGCCTTTTATAGTTCACCCTATTAATCAAAGGTAAAGCTATTATTGTTTTAGATGTAAAGTATTACTTTTTACACTAGATGGCGTCACAGGATATTTGGACACTTCAACCAGCACCACCCAGAGTCAACAAATGACATACCCAAAATGAAAATGACCCTTGACATCACCCTTGACCACTTTGGTCTACTGCATATTAGCTGACACTTGAAAAATTCATGAACCGCTTAAGAGAGGCTCAGGATTTTTTTTTTTTTTTTTTGGTGTTTTTAATGTAAACCTTGTTAGCTACTCAGACTGTGCATTAATTATTAATATTTAGATGAAGATAAAGTACAGTATAAAAAGGTAGTAAGAAGTATTACAAATGCAATTTCCCTCTGGCAGTACAGTGTGGGTTAAGGGGCTACCGAAACAATTTTACTACGGAGTGATCAGTGACATGACATTATCAGTCATTACCTGTTGATGACGACAGACCTGGACAGACTCATAAAGGTAATCTACTGGACGCAGCCATTGTAGCGGCTTATGTTCTATGTTTATGTCATACAAGGAACATTTACAGCCAAATGTCGTTTAATTTACATTTAACTAATTCAAACACAAATTTTACAATTTAAACAATATTCTGTTTTCAGTAGGATTTACTAGATATAAATCCACACCACAATGTTAAATATTTATTTTCTCGACGTATCGGAAGTATGTATTTTCATATTTTACAGCAATATTGATTAACTTTTTGAGATTTCCTTTTTTTTGTTTGTTTTGTTTTTGTTTTTGTCAGACATCGCCATTGAAATACTGATAAGTTTAAACACTTTTGTGTAAAGCAGAAGTCAAAGCTGTGAGCATCGTAAGGGCAGGAAAGCACAAACATCCAGCAGCAAATGCTCGTGCAGAAGCTGTCTATCCACAGGTCAGGTCAAACCATACTACTGTACAGATGTAAATAAAATAATAGTGGGACCACAACATTAAACAAGTATTTTGCATCTGTGTTTGTATGTACATACATAGTATGCTCATTTTTGAAGTGAAGTTATGTGACGTGTCCAGGTATGGTAACCTGTGCTTTGCATTTATGCCATCCAAGTGCACACACCCATGAGCAGTCATATTTGTTGCAACGCCTGCAGTCCACAACCTTAAGGTTACAAGTCCGACTGCATGCCAACTTGTAGAATCAAACATTAAAAATTTCCAGTGCCATATAAATCAGATAATATTTTAAAAGTTATTGAGTTATTGAAGACCATTTCATTAATCCATCTCTAAGTTATTTAAACAACATCACAATCCTGCAGGGTTGCCAGGTTTTCACAACAAAATCTACCCAACTGCTACTCAAAACTAGCACAAAACCAGCCTAGTCACGTTGGGCCCTGCATTTAAGGGTCTAAATGTCACATTATTAGGGTTGCTGTTGCTATGACATGAAAAACTTGCAGGCGCGAATGTTAAAGTAGCCTATTTCCGCGGGATTCCCGTGGACTTGGCAACACCAGCTAGATGTGATTTCCTCTTGGTTGAATCTGGTACTTAGAAAGGTACTTAAGGTTGGGCTATCTTCTCATTGTGATAGTTCCATACTGTACGTGGTCCTCCTCTTTGACTTTCTGTAAATGCATAAGAAAAAAATATTATAAAAAAGTGAAAACTTCATCCTGAAAATGGACTGAGACTCAGTGTGATTAGCATTGTTATTTAAAACAAAAAAAAAATAAATAAATAAAGAAAAAAAAATATCCCTCCTAAGGGCAAACTAACATCGTAGGTGATTTTCAGCTGCTTTTGCGCCAGCACATTCGACAGTGGTTGTTTAACACGCGTGCTTGTTTGCATTTTAGCAGCCATCCCTCGACTTACAGCAGCGCATGCTCAGAGATGCGTTTATCCAGGAGCGATGCAGATTTTGATAAGTGATTATAATTTCTTAAATCAAACGGTCTAATACTTTTTGTTTTTTGTTTCTGTATTGAATGCAACATTAAATCTTAATAAATAAATACTGAAGACATATCTAATTAGACTATGCACCAGACTACATTTGCAGAACATTTATTTAGTCAGTTAATAAAGGTAAAGGTACAGTTTATTTTACCACGGTATTTATTTCTGGCGCTGTGCGCAGCTTGCGTCCAATAGACGGGTGTGAAACAACATGAAGATACGGAATTTAGCATAGAACGCGCGAAACGACTGAGGTTTGGTGAACAACAAGCAGAATTCAAAATTTGAATTCAAGCTGCCTCACGTGGCTGTGAACTATTGCTTATCATAGCGTCCAACCATAGCCTTACCGGTAGCGTCGGTTGCGCGCAATATTGTGATATTAAAGACATTGTGGCAAACCTTTTGTACAGTGAGTAGGAGATTTGTTGGAGATTGTGTTTTGAGTTTTTGTGTGGTTATCAAAGTGAGGCTTGTGCTTATTTGTGGGCGGCTACGTGACAAGTGTGTGTTGGTTCTGCAGTAACTTTGCTTACGACAGTACTGGCAACATTCTCTTATTTTGTCATAACATACTTGATAAAATTATAATAATATTATATTAAATATCATATTAAACATAGCATTAATGATATTACATTAAAATTGTATTTAGCATGCTAGCGTTCCATTATGCTAGCTAGTAGTTATCTGTAGTTAGCTAACAGTGTAAGTTTAACAAAATATTGTCTTCTAGTCTTGTTGTACAAACTATTGTTTAATGTTTCTTAAATCTTTTTAATGACTAATGTATTCCACTTCATATCACTTGCTAAATTGTAATCTGTGATGTGAAACATGAACGTAACATGATCTGACTTCTTTTAGTAATACACTGTAATGGATTTTGAAGGTCAAAAATGCATAATTTTATGGTGACTTCCTGCTTTGAAAACTAAACAATTTCAATGCAACATAAAATTATCTTTGTTATATTGTGCTGTTGTGTGTGTGTGATGTGATAATCATTATACAAAACACCCAGCACACATGCACAGATCTATATCTGATGTGCTTAAATGATACAGTGAGATAAAATATAAATTATCTTACCAATTTATGTGTGTTTCTTTTGTAGAATGTTGGCTCAGCATAAGTGATCTCTTCTTCAGCAGTCTCAACTGTTTGAACAATAAAACACGTTTAACCAAAAACACTTTCTTTACTCAATCTGTTTCTTTACCATATGTTTTATCAAAACTATCAAAGTTTAAGCATTAATGCACACAATTAATTAAATGTTTTAATTTAGTTTGACGTTATAACACACAAACGCGTTGGGTTTCCCAAGTTTTCGGGGACATTCCGTAGACGTAATTATTTTTATACTGTACAAACTGTATGTTCTATCCCCTAACCCTACCCCCACACAAAACTTTCTGCATGATTTAGAGTTGCATTCCTGTGTTTGTATTTATGGTGTTTTGTTTTAAGAAATGCAGAATCCAGCAAACTATTTATTGGTTAGAATCAGCAGGTAACACTTGCCTTCTTGGTCTTTCTTTCTTTGTTTCCTGTAGATCAAGAAGATCCCAGTTACAACTACAATCAACAGAGATCCAACAGCAGCAAAACTCAGCACTATCAGAGATACAAGGCCTTCTGGAGACCCTGTGATGATTAAGAGAAATATTAATGTAAGTAAATGTGTACATGGACACTAATGTCATTACTGTCGTACCTGCACATGTGTGACAGAGTTCACTGATGTTTAGATGTGTGGTCTGGTTGCTGATGGTATTGTTGATCACACAGCTGTAGGTGTTGTTATCCTGATATTCCACCTCCAGAGGTAGAGAGAGACTGATGCTGAGATCAGACACACTGATGCTGGACAATAAACTGTTTCCTTTGTACCAGGAGAGACTCACACGACTCACATTCAACACTGCACACAACAATGAACAATTCTGCTGTGATGATGATGATGGTGATGACAAAGAACATGGTGAAGAGTTACTGCTAATGACAGGAACAGGTAGACGAGCTGAAAACATGAGAGAATAAACAGACATATGGGTAAATCTAAACAAAAATCTTTTTGGTTCAGTGGGTTAATACATTTCAGTATGTAAATGATTAATAAAAGAAAATATTTGAATGATCTCTCACCATAGACGGAAACACGGAATGTTTTTGATGACAGTTTAGCTGCAATTATCTTTACTTTGTAGAGTCCTGTGTGTTTAGCTGTGATGTTTGTGATGGTCAGAGATCCAGTTTGATTGTCTAGCTTCAGTCTGTCTCTGAATCTCCCATCATTACATGTGACAAAGATTCCAGAGGCTCTATTTATTTGAGCTATCTGAGTGTTTTTAGCTCCAAAATTCCATAATATTTCATCGTCTTCTTTTGTTTCAGTAGCATCAGTGTTTAAAGTGACAAAATCTCCCTCTATCACTGACTGTGTTTCATTTATCTCAGTACTAAACACACCTAAAAACATGAACATGGACAGTTGTGTTAACTGTTGGTTTACAAAGACTGAAATCAGTTTGTAACATTTAAATGTGAAAACACAACAAAAAATTAAACATGACATATATTGACTGGCAGATTTGTGAATCAAATTTAATCTTTAAAGTGTTTTTAAAAGATCTGCTGTAGAGAAAAATAAGTGCATGAAATTAATTGCAGCTTAAAAGTACAAGTTTAAATATGCTCAGTATTTATTTTAATTTGCTGAATTTGTATGCGTTTTGTTTGTAGAAGTATTACAATTATTACACTTATTTATTTATTTATTTATTTTAGAAATTGCTTGGGAGAATTTGCTATTTAGATTTCTAAAACCACAAAATATTTTTAACACCGCAGATAAAAATCTAATTTGAGTGGTAGCAGTAGCTTGTTACTCTGAAATGTAAATAAATGACACAAATATATTTATAACTTACCAATCAGACACCAGTAGCACAAACAGAAGAAAACAAACACATGAAACATTTTCAGAAGTTCAGTGAAAAGTCTGATCTAAGATACCTGCTAATAGCACATCAGCACTGTGAATCTTCTGCTTGAATCTTCCCCTAACAGAGTTTTACCCTCCTAATACACACGCACACACACACTTCCTCTGTACGCATGTTATATATTATGTACAGTCTTATGAAGACTTTAACTATTTGTAATTGTGGAAAACGTTTACTTTTCTCATTTAAGACTGGTAGTTTTTGAAGCTGCCAGACTGATTTATTTGATATTTGTATTTACAATTTAAAAGTACTGTAGAAGAATACTGGATGTGAAGTACATTTGATCATACAGTAAAATGCATGGAGTCTAAGTCCAGTGATTTTTAAATGGTTGTCTGCATTTATTCAGTTCTCAATTTTAGTTTATGGAAAAAGTACAAAGTTGAAATTGTGCATCTCACAGTGCCAGTTTACTGAAGTTATCTGAAAGTTGAGTCAAACTGAAACCTGCTGTGGTTGGCTTTCAGACACGTGGTTTGATCTGTGGGGTGGACAAACAACCTGTGTGTGGGAATTCACTGCATGTGTTTTTAGTTTGTAGGTGAAGGGCTTGTTCCTGTCCTTCTGTTTTGAGCAGCTTTATAAGATGCTTTAATCTGAAAACACTAAGCCACGATAAGAAACTATTTTTGACAGAAGTAGAAAAGCAATAGCTACACGACAGTCATACTTAGCACATAGTTAAATGAGTATTAAAAAAGAAATACCCACCCCCCAACCAGTGATGGGTGTTGTAATTTTAATAGAATACTTTCAATAAAGCAGTGATGGGAGAGAATAACCTATTTGAAGCTTTGGATCATTTGCACCGGTTGTGTTGCAAAAAGATTCACACTCTGGTGACATCTGCTGTTCAGAACTGTGCAAACTCAGGCCAAAATATTGATAAAAATATCTTACACCAACTAATCAATCTCTTATAGGCATACTAGAAAAGACCTGGCAGGTGTAGTGAGGCAACTTAAAACAAAACTAAACATTTTGAAACAGTTCCCTGGTGAAAAAAACAGCATTGGTAGGTATGTTTTGATGCTGGAATGCTGGTTATGTAGGTTTTGATGCTGGTTTAGGCTGGTCCTTAGCTGGTTCATGCTGGTCCTTGACCAGCAACATGACCAGCAAAAACCAGCAAAGAACCAGCTTAAACCAGCATCAAAACCTACCTAACCAGCATATGCTGTTTTTTTTTCACCAGGGTTAGGACGTAACAAAGCATCGTTTACTTAAATCACGTGACTTTGGCAGTTTAACAATCGCTCCAAACCTCTGGTTTGAAGCAAATGATTCGCAAAGGTTTCGAAGCTTCATGAAGTAGTGCTTCGAAAGCACCCATCACTAGGCCTATACCTGACAGTCACCTAGTTGTATGGAAAAAAGTTGAACTGATTATGAATGGACAGCGTGCCTACACTGGACGTGACAAGTGACCGTTTGAAATCATTTGTCCTTCGTGTCAGAAGTAGCGTAAGCTTGATATAGAACGGGACATCTATCGTGGTCTTGTCGTGTCGCTCCATATCAGTGTAGACAGAAACACTGATTATAATGGGTTCTGTTGTCTTGTTGTCATCTGACAACATCACAATAAAATTTAATTTCGCGTTTTGAATTCTAATGTTGTCAACGGGGGAAAAAAATGCGTAAAATTAGGGTTATGATGCTGTTTTAACTACTGTTCCTTTACAACCCACCAGATGGCGCCATTTATCAGTTAAATCCATATTAACGCTGAAAACAAAAGTAGAAACGTCTAAATATCAGTCAAAGATATCAGTAGAACTGATTATCAGTCAGTTTTTAATAATGTCTGTCTGTCTTTATCATTAAATATCTGTAGTCTACACAAAACTCAACAGAATGACTTGTGGCATCAGCAGCCAGTTCTTTAGTGGTTCCTCTGTGAGAACAGCAGCATCTATTTATAGCGATTTATGTGATTTTCTGCCTAGATATGTGATTTTGACGTGCTTGTGATGCATTAAAATGTCCTGCAAATCAAAGTATGTATGTGTGATATATTAGTCACTATGCAATTTGGTTGACCTCCAATTAAATTTCCTAAAAAGAATAAAACAAGAATAGAAAATGACAAAAGAGCACAGTAAAGGAATGTGATTAAAATTAAATAATTAACATTAGGTAAATTTTCACATGATAAACTGAAAATTTGACCCACCAAAAAAAACAAAATAAAATAAAATAAATAAAATAATAATAATAATAATAAATAAATACATTTCAGACATCACAATAACACAAAACTGTGATACAAGAATCAAAACAAAACAAAAATGTTATATCAGAGAATAAATGTGAATAAAATAAAAAAGCACTCGGTGTCCACTATTTCCATTCGCAGTATTTCCAGTATTATTTCCAGTAGATACAGTATTTGATCATCATTGTTGGTAGATTTTCATACACATCACCCATCTTTGATTCCTACAAGAAAAAATACACTCAATCAGAAATCTGCTGATGTGACAGTTTAGAAACTAATAATAGAATTTGCACAGAACTGTGCACTAAATCCACTATATTGAGCAGAAAAAAAGTTTTCTTTTGTAATTCATTTAACTGAATATTCATCTTGTCTCTTGATTATTTCACAATGTAGAACTGTAGCATCAACACAAAAGCTCGAGGAGCCTACATTCAAGTCATATACATCACGACTTTTTAAATAGTTGAATGAGCAAACAGATGTACGGTTACAAAATGTAAATGAATTAATGACAAAACAAACGGTAAACATACTTAGGTTAAAAACATGCTTAAAAACATTCCTTTTGGTCTTCTTCCCATATAGAAGGTAATACTGATTACGTTGGGCTGTTAGATTGCCTACATCTGTTCATTGACCACCTGGTTCATTTTGCACACAAAACTTAAATCAGACTGACTGCAACACAGTGAATGATCTTACCGTTTTTCGTGATGTTGATTTATACAGTGATGAATCAGTTCTGTCTTCCTCCTGTATCTGAGCTGCATTTAAGGGGTCACAGGATGCTAAGTTCACTTTTTCATGTTGTTTGAACATTAATGTGTGTTGGCAGTGTATGTACAAATCTACCCTATAATGATTAAAATCCATGCAGTGGTTTTTAATGAATCTGTAAAAATAATATCCCCTTTTTTCAAATCGAGCCATTCTCAGATGCCTGCCGGTGTGCCATTACACAGACAGAGGCCGCTCCTACGATAGTTGATTGACATGAGCTCTTACCTCAGACCAGCTGTCACAGTCCAGTAACTTTCCATGTTTTGATGCCAGAGCAGGGATGTAAGTTAGACAAGAATATCTCCGATTGAGCGATTGAGGTGTTGTGTTGCTGGATGTAATAATGAACATAGTGGTCGTCATTTACTCAGGACATCTGAGCCCCTGAACATGCAGTAGATCACGTTTGTTTGTGAAGGAAGTGCGCCTCCTGATCTACACATATCCGTCTATGTTCATGCAAATCATTCATGATCCAGCTTCACTTACAGCAGAAGTGAGTATAAGTGTTTTTTTTTTTATGAATCTTTGTGATCGCCTTTCCTTATAACAAGACCGTCTTTCCACAGAGAGAAGAGAGGGGCGGGGTGAGCAGAGCTCATTTGCATTTAAAGGAACAACCCCTTAGAATGTGATGATTTTTGCAGAGCTCATTTTGGCAAGGTAAAAAGGGTGTTGTTGTTTTTTACAAAACCATTGAGGATTTTTAATCAAAGTATATTAGAGACATCCGATGACCCCTTTAACAATACAGAAGGTAAAAATAACAATACTTGCAGTCTTATATAGTAATTTGTAGGCCTATATCTGGTTGAAATTAATTAATGGTAGTTAATATTTGCAGTTAATTACTACATTTCTGACCTGTTTTTCTACATTTCCTGCAGATGCAGTACATCACGACTGCAGCTACAATCAACAGCAGCAGCAGAGATCAACACTATGTTAAACAAAGCTAGGCGCTGTAATGACAAAAAGAGTCTGAGTTTCAGTACGACTGAGAGATTTCAATGATGGGATTGTGGGCATCTGACAGACATTAAAACATCCAGATGTTTTATCACATGTGATCACCCTGAAAACGTTAGCTTGTTCTACTAAAGTGTAAATTATATGAGAATGAAAAGACTACAACTCTTCGCTCTTAGAATTAGAATTCAACTTACTGTTTAAATATTAAAGATACAGAGTTAATAAACAGGGTTTAAGACTTACGGAATGTACATTTTTCTCTCCGTCAAGAGCAACGCTTCACACTCCATCCCAGTAGGTGGCGAAATATGCACCTAAAGCTGGTTTGCCAACCGCCATTACACATCAAAGAAGACGACGCGCCAAATTTGAACCTGCTGTTTACATTTGTTATTATTATTATTTTGTTTATAATAAAATAAAAATGAGGCTTCGATCTATTTTGATTGCAGTGTTCTTGGTTTTACTCGCACATGGTAAGCCATTTTATTATTTAATCTCTGTTCTTGTCAGTTAAAAACGAAACGTTTATCCAAAGCTACCGTTTCTATTCACTCTGAGGGGCGTGACATCACAGTCAGTTCATCAGGCTATAAGGAATGTAATTTGATTCGCTTTGAATAAAAGCTTCTGCCAAATAAATAATATAATAATATAAAAGCACATAAAACCAAAACTATGTTTTCAAAGTAGTACGCATAATTGTAATATGAAATATTTATTGTGAATTTGTGAAAATACTTGGTTGTATGGATGCTCAAATACCTTATTTGTTTGGAGAAAGCAGCTATGAACCATGATATGATTGATTAAGTTGTTTAAGATCATCCATGAGACTCCTGTATGTTTGTCTGATTACTGAATGTGCAGGCTAAATCAATGACAAACTTATGCTGTTTGTTTTCATCCATTAATTAATTGAATGCCGCCATATGTCACTACTCAAAATCCTTGGGATCTGCAGAAAAACATTTTGCTTTCTATAATAGTCGTTCACACCGAGAGCGATAACTATAAATACGACGGTTCTATATTTGACCTGGTGCTGCTGCTTACGTTTTGGAGTACACGAGAACCTTAAAAGATTTTCAAAGAGGAGTTGGGAGAATCTGTCACTCTAGAGTTATCGTCTTTTGCAGAGATTTTTATTTTTTTTTTCATTATTTCGTATGAGTCAGTTTCAGTTTTTGTTGTTCTTTACACGACTTTACCAGTAGATGTCCTCAGCATGCATGTTTTGAGTGCATCAGTAAATCTAATCCAAATCAAACACACCTAAAGCAGCCAATCAAGCTCCTCGAGATTGCTTGAAAATACACTGGCAGGTGTGCTGGCAGGTAGGCAGGTGGCAGGTAGAAATGAACTTTGCAGGATAGTGAGTTCCCATGAACAGGGCTAAAGATATGAATAGATGCTATGCCTCCAAGACTTCTTATTAGTTTTTGTTAATAAATATTTGTTATTTGTCTGTTTTATTGTTTATATGTGGAGTTCTGGATACTACACATTTATATGTGTATATACCGGTTTGGAGATTCATTCATTCAAGACATCCCTGCTATCCTTGTCAACAATTTTATTTGGTTTATAATTAACTAATTTCTTCTACAGGTGTTTTTAGTGTTGATACTGATGGACTGTCAGCATTTGTTATGGATGGAGATTCAGTCACTCTGTGCACCAATGTTGAAACAGAACAAGAAGAAGATATAAAATGGTATTTTTATGACACTAGAATAGCTCAAATCACTGGAGATTTCAGTTTGATCTGTACAGATGTTCAGTGTAATGAAGGTACTGAGAGATTCAGAGACAGACTGAAGTTGGATCATCAGACTGGATCTCTGACCATCACAAACATCACAATCACAGACACTGGACTTTATGAATTAAAGATAATCAGCATCAGAAGCAGCAGTGAAAAGACATTTAGTGTTACTGTTCATGGTGAGTCATTTGATATATATTTATTGAATGAACCAATTTAAAAGATGGCGTCTTTTAAACAGTTCAGTTTTTAAACTAAATCCCTTTCTTTTTGTGTGAGCTGAAATTTTTAAGAGTTAATTTTGTTTTTCATCTGTGATCACATTTTCCTATCATCTGTTTGAGTAAAGAATGAGGATTTGATGTAAAATAAGTTTACAACATGTGTGCAAAACAGAGATACATGTTGCTTTTTAAGAAGCATGATTAAATCACTTTCATATCTGTGTTTCAGATGTTCCTGCTGCTGAACAAGATGAAATTATGAGAAAGTCAGTGAAGGAGGGAGAATCAGTCACTTTAGATCCTGGTGTGACGAAAAACACAAATGATTTGATGACGTGGCATTTTAATGACCTCTGCATTGCTGAAATCAGTGAAGAACCCAGAAAGATCTGTACAGATCATCAATGTAAAGATGGCGATGAGAGGTTCAGAAACAGACTGAAGCTGGATCATCAAACTGGATCTCTGACCATCACAAACATCACAATCACAGACTCTGGAGTTTATCAACTACTGATCAACAGCAGTAGATTCAGCATTATTAGGAGCTTCAGTGTTACAGTCACTGGTAAATATCATTTAGTTTAGTTCTATTGAGCAATTTTAAAAGAGTTCTATTTATTTAATTTTAATTTTGTATTTTTTAACTCAAACAAATATTTTTTTTCTTTTTTTTTTTAATTGTGAAATGTGTGTGTGTTTTTAATTGTTTCATTGTGTTTGAAAACAAGAGCTTTGACTCAGTATCAAATAGAGTGGAAAAATTCTAAAAACATTAAAAAATTTCTGAAAGTTTCCAAAATGTCATAATTTAGATATTTTACTTTTATGTCAGGTGATACAACCAAGACATGCTCTTCACAAGAGTAATGTTAACATTAAAATGAAATTGTTTTTCCTGAGAGCTCAGTAATCCTTTTTTTTTTATCTGCTGCTCTTCAAAAACCACCAGATCCCATAAGTTATGAGTTAAACAATATCAGTTGATGATTAAAGCAGAAAAAAAGTGTAAATGCTTAAAAAAATAAAAATAGTTGCTGTTTAGTAATAATGACTGTTTCTGTTTAGCTGTTCCAGATTCAGGTCTGTCTTCAGCTGCTGTAGCAGGAATATGTGGTGGTGCTGCTGCTGCTGTTGTTTTTGTTGTTGTTGTTCTGCTGCTGATGGCTATATCTCATTATACTCGACTACACTGTCTAGTAAGAAGGAAAGGTGAGTATTAATTGGGTTATTTAATATCCATTCTGATTTTGATATAAAATGTAATAAACTCTAATAACAAGTACTGGACATTTGGAATCTGAATATGTATTACAGATTACATGTACAACTCTGCTCTGATCACACATACAGCTGAATGAACAAGGTGGAAATTTATTTATTTATTTTTTTTGAAAGATTACTCTAAATAATAAAGTAATGTGTGTTTAATTGAGTTTATTGTTTTTTTATTGTACAGGTAAGATACTATGAGCAGGGTGATTTATGTGGTTTTATTCAAAAAGCATTACACTAAAACACCAATAATTACTGACTCATCAGGACAGCGCTGTACTTACAGCTGTTAATAATATTTAATATTTGTTATTATTTGAACAAAAGTGCATGGGTGCAAATATATTTGGCCACAACTGTATTTTACTGTAGTACAAATAATGACAGCGTAATGCAGGTTATCACATTCATTGAGATTCGTTCTGCAAACATCAAAAGAAAAATACCGTTACAGTTCTTAGTCTATTTTTTGTGTAAGCAAATTATTAGTCCTGTTAATGGCTTTTACCTAATACCTTTTGTTTAATCTGTTTTTTTACAGGTGAATGGTGTTAATGACTCGTGGCCTAATCAGGGTGACATTTTGCTGATAGATGATGTTAAAAAGATGCCCTCTAATCACACTGACACTCTAGTGATGAACACTATGACTTGTCCTCTAATCATTGAGATTGAGCCTCCCTGCTCAGCTGCCACTGAGATTTAACATTATTATTTTGATACTTTCATTGAAATGGACAGTGAAGAGAAGATGTGGAACGGAAAGATTTTCTTGTTTTCAATCTTCTCTTCATCGTGAGACAGTCTCTTATTGTTCAGAGAAATAGTGTCAACCTACCAGATTTTTAGGAGTCGATACCAATACCAAGTGAAATTTCACCTCAACACTAGTTTCAACAACACAGCAAGAACTAATTGCATTGATACAATGTCCTTAGTAACCATTTCACCCTACTTAATTTAAGGGACCAAAACAGCTCCCTTAACCTATCTTAAACTTAGTATCTTCAAAGTCTATTTGACGTCTTTATTTACATCTGCAAGACATTAGAGTGTTTGTGCATCTGCAATATGTCTATAGGATGTTTTCTATCAGATGTCAAATAGATGTTTAGAAAAATGTAAGATGTTTATGATTTAGAACAGTGGTTGTCAATTACAGTCCTCAGGGCTCAGTGTTCTGGACATTTTGCTTATTTCTGAATCTGACATACACAGTTCAGTTCATGGATATTTTTTCTAATGAGCTGATGACCTGAATCAAGTGCATTAAATTAAGGAGACATACAAAATATGCAGTGCAGTGGGCCTTCACTGAGAGTGTTTATATTCTATGCATCTGTAAATGATGTAGGTTTTGTTTGAAACACCTAATGCCTTGTTCCTCAGAAAAAGTGCTACAGCACAATTTCAACATGATAAAACAATAACAAACACTTCTCAAGTCATTTTTTTTATAATCTTCATGCATTTTTTTTTTTGCATTTATTGCACAAAATGCAATTAAGCACAACAAGAACACTATTTTCTTAAAATGAAAAGTTAAATTTGTGTGTGTGTTTATTTGACAGAAAGTGCCAAAGCAAAGATGATTCACTCATAACAGCCAAAATCTGAGTTTGTTAAAAAAAATATATGTATATATATATATATATATATATATATATATATATATATATATATATATATATATATATATATATATATATCTTTGGTTTTGTTAATTAGAAATAACTAAGGTAACATTGAATAACTTGATGAGTGTCTTTATAAATTTGTCTTTATAAATTACACATAGAGAGTGGATATTTCTTTTTGATCGGCTGTCTACTGAGGTACTGGTAAGCTGCCCCAAGTGATAAGCTGATATGAATTACTTTAGATAGCTCCATTTTATTTTTCTGTAGAGTTGTTTTGAGAGTGTCCCCCTAACTAATTGTTTTCTCACTTTTGAAGTTCCTTTTTCAAAACTGAATTTGTTGAATTTGGAAACCATTTAAATATGCTTTGTAAAACCTTAATGTATGCTGTATTTTATGGGAATATTCTCTGTAAATCAACTTTGAAATTGTATTTTTTTTTTTTTTTTTTTTTTTGTAAAAAAATGCTATGTAAATAAATTTGAATAAAAATGAAAGCATTTCTCCTAAGGTATATATATACATACACACACACACTACCAGTCAAAAGTTTGGACACACCCTCTAATTTAATGTTTTTTCTTTATTTTCATGACTATTTACATTGTAGATTCTCATTTAAAGGGGACATCGGATGCCTATTTTCCACAAGTTTATATAATTCTTTAGGGTCTTAATGAAAAGTCTATAATATACTTTGGTTAAAAATTCTCAATGGTTGTGTAAAACAACACCCTTTTTACCTTGCTAAAATCAGCTCTCCAAAAATCATCTCATTCTAGTCGAGGCTGCTTTAAATGCAAATAAGCTCTGCTCGCCCCGCCCCTTTTCTCGCCGTGATGTGACGAGTCGGTTTACTTTAGCCGCGTTTAGCCGCTAAACTTGCTAACTAGCACATTATTAGGAAAGGCGATCGCAAAGATTTATAAAAAAAACCCTTATATTCACTTCTGCTGTAAGTGAAGCTGGATAATGAATGATTTGCATGAACATAGATGGATATATGTAGATCGGAGGGCACATTCCCTTCACAGACAAATGTAATCTACTGCGTCTCCAGCGGCTCAGATGTCGGGAGTAAATGACGACCACTACGTTCATTATTACATCCAGCAACACAACACCTCAATCGCTCAATCGGAGATATTCTTGTCTAACTTACATCCCTGCTCTGGCAGTGAAACAAAGAGGACGGACGTTCATGTCAATCAACTATTGTGGGAGCGGCCTCTGTCGGTGTGACGCCACAACGGCAGGCATCTGAGAATAGCTCGATTTGAAAAAGGGGATATTATTTTTACAGATTAATTAAAAACCACTGCATGGATTTTTATCATTATAGGGTAGATTTGTACATACACTGCCAACACACATTAATGTTCAAACAACATGTAAAAGTGAACTTAGCATCCGTTGACCCCTTTAAGACATCAAAACTATGAATGAGCACATATGGAATTATGTAGCAAACAAAAAAGTGTGAAATAACTGAAAACATATTTTATATTTTAGATTCTTCAAAATAGCCACCCTTTGCTTTGATTACTGCTTTGCACACTCTTGGCATTCTCTCGATGAGCTTTATGAGGTAGTCAACTGAAATTGTTTTCCAACAATCTTGAAGGGGTTCCCAGAGATGCTGAGCACTTGTTGGCCCTTCTGCCTTCACTCTGTGGTCCATCTCATCCCAAACCATCTCGATTGGTTTAGGTCAGGTGACTGTGGAGGCCAGGTCATCTGGCGCAGCACTCCATCACTCTCCTTCTTGGTCAAATAGCCCTTACATAGCCTGGAGGTGTGTTTGGGGTCATTGTCCTGTTGAAAAATAAATGACGGTCCAACTAAATGCAAACCGGATGGGATGGCATGTCGCTGCAGGATGCTGTGGTAGTCATGCTGGTTCAGTGTGCCTTCAATTTTGAATAAATCCCCAACAGTGTCACCAGCAAAGCATCCCCATCACACCTCCTCCTCCATGCTTCATGGTGGGAACCATGCATGTAGAGACCATCGGTTCACCTTTTCTGAGTCGCACAAAGACACGGCGGGTGGAACCAAAGATCTCAAATTTGGACTCATCAGACGATAGCGCAGATTTCCACTGGTCTAATGTGCATTCCTTGTGTTTCTTGGCCCAAACAAATCTCTTCTGCTTGTTGCTTTTCCTTAGTAGTGTTTTTTTAGCAGCTATTTGACCATAAAGGCCTGGTTGGCGCAGTCTCCTCTGAACAGTTGATGTAGAGATGTGTCTGCTAGAACTCTGTGTGGCATTAATCTGGGCTCTAATCTGAGATGCTGTTAACTTGTGATTTCTGAGGGTGGTGACTCGAATGAACTTATCCTCAGCAGCAGAGGTGACTCTTGGTCTTCCTTTCCTGGGGTGGTCCTCATGTGAGCCAGTTTCGCCGTAGCGCTTGATGGCTTTTGCAACTGCACTTAGGGACACATTCAAAGTTTTTGCAATTTTCCGGACTGACTGACCTTCAGTTCTTAAAGTAATAATGGACTGTCATTTTTCTTTACTTAGCTGATTGATTTTTGCCATAATATGAATTCTAACAGTTGTCAAATAGGGCTGTCAGCTGTGCACCAACCTGACTTCTGCACAACACAACTGATGGTCCCAACCCCATTAAGAAGGCAAGAAATTCCACAGATGAACCCTGACAAGGCACAGCTGTGAAGTAAAAATCATTTCAGGTGACTGCATCATGAGGCTCAATGAGAGAAGGCCAAGGGTTTGCAGCGCTGTCAACAAAGCAAAGGGTGGCTACTTTGAGGAATCTAAAATATAAAGCATATCTAGATTTATTTCACACTTTTTTGTTTACTACATAATTCCATATGTGTTCATTCATAGTTTTGATGTATTCAGTGAGAATCTACAATGTAAATAATCATGAAAATAAAGAAAAAAAACATTAAATGAGAAGGTGGGCCCAACGTTTGACTGGTATTGTATATGGTAAAAGTATATATAAAAGTGAGCAATATTACATTTGAAAATAAAAATGTGTTCTGCTGTCTGGGGTCTGCCATCAGGAGTTAAAGGGGATGTAATGTGACACACATTTCGTTCTTTCTTTCTTTTTTACTTTTTTCCCCTATGGAATTGAAAATGGGTGAAGGGGGTTTAAACCTTTGTCACTTTTTTCAGTCCTGATGAGTTTGTATCCTTCCATGCACAAGCTTTTTTTGCGGGAGTTAGTGTTAGGGGCTGCTAGAATACAGGGGGCCGCCAACACTGATCTTGCATATGTACCCCCTCTCCCGGGTCCTACTCGCATACCGCACCGAGCGGGTCTCGAACCCCGGTCTCCGGCATGGGAGGCGGGCGCACTAACAAGGAGGCTAAAGAACGTAGCCCCTTGACAAACGTGCAGTTGCGCCCCTGCATGCCAGTAGGTGGCGAAATGCACCTAAAGCTGGCTTGGCAACCGCCATTACAGGTCAAAGAAGAAGAACTCGAATGAATGAAATTGAAAGTAAATCCGATTTTTAAAGTTGTAAAAACAATCTCTGCTATAAAAACAAAGCTGTACACGTGCTCAGCCCTAATGGACATTATTGCACCATACAGTCAGTAAATGAAGCCTGTTAAAAACTGAATCATTACATCAATTATTAAAGTCTAGCTATTAAATCCTTATATAAACTTACAAGTATACATTGAATGTAATTTGAGTCTATTTGAATAAAAACTTATGCCAAATAAATGATGAGCATATAACTAAATGTTACTCTGTTTTCAGGCCTACTAAAAATAAAATCAATATTTTGTAATTAATAGCACAATTCGTTCAGTGTTTTCATTGAACATAGTTATTTATAATATTTGTAATGGGAAAAATATATTGTGAATTTGTGAAAATACTTGTTTGTTTGGACGCACAAATATGCTCGGGGAAAGCAACTAATGAAGTATGCCTGATGGGTGAATGTGAAGGCTAAATCAATGATGAACTTATGCTGTTTGTTTCATGTGTTACTTTATGAATGCAGCCTCTCTACGCCGGAGTCAAGTGAGCCGCCATCTGTCAACAAGCGGTCAAGCCACCCGCCGCCTGAAGACAGGCATAAATAAAAACTGCGTAGCAACTTCGAAGCGGCGATTGAGTTTCCCACAAATCTGACTGAAATTCGTAATGACGTGAGGCTGTAATGTGATTGGTTATCAAGGCACACGTGATCTAAGTTGACCATTAAGCTTTCTCAAATAGGATTCGCGTTAACATACACTCCTCCCAGTAAACCGGGTTTAAAGGGTTAGGCGCACAAACTGTGCTAATCGAACTAGGCGCGGGTCTGTGATGTAATCAGACAGCTAAAAACACGCGGACAAACAAAAGGAAAATGAGTCAGAGTCTGCTGTGATATTTTCTTTGTAAAAAATGAAGATTCGATTTATTTTGATCTCGGTCTTCATGTTTTTACTCGCACAAGGTAAGACTATTATGTTACAATCCGTTCTAGTGAGCCATTAAAACGAATGACCATTAGTACGACGTTTTTATAAAAAACGAAAATTTATTTCCGAAAGCGCTACAGTAATACATGTTAAATCTTTTAAATCGGTACATAGCCTAAAACAAGTGCATAATTTGAGTCGCTTTTAAATAAAAGCTTTAGCCAAATAGATTATGTACATGAACATCAAGCAAAATGTAGTGGGCTACTTTTTATCACGTAGTAGGCTAGGCTACTAAAATAAAATTTGTATTTTGTAAGCAACAGCACCAAGTAATGGCAGCAATCAATAGCAGCAAGTTTTCTATAGATAATTTTCATCTAATATTCATGATGTTCATCATGGGAAACATTTGTTATGAATCTATGGTTGTATGAAGCGCCGTAAGTTTAGTTTCGATATTGGCTGCAAGGCTGCTTAAGGGATTGTCTGCAAGTTCCGCTCATAGTACGAAAACCTTTCAAACAAATTCCACCTGCTATATGCTACATTCCTAGTAGACAGCCCGATTTACATGTGATTTTTTGCCAATGCTTCGCTTCCTGTATGTACAGCACACCTCTAAAAATTGCTGTAATTCTGCAAAAAAAAAAAAAAAAAAAAAAAAAAAAAACCCTTAAAAAAAGTTAATGAACGGTTTTTTCTTCTTTTCCTGAAATGCCTAATTTATCTCCAATTACAAAATCACCCATATGTATATATATTATTATTATTATTTTAAAGGGAAGCAAAATCTTACCTGTAGTAAGTCTGCCTAAAAGCTTTGTGATTCGGAAACATGTGTTTTTAAATGTTAAAAGTTGTTGTTGTTGTTTTAATTAATATATGAAGAGTTCAGATGCAAAACCAGCTAAAAGCCATCTCGGTAAAAAAAGAGATAATGATACTGAGTGAATGCTCCTGACACACATAGTATACGTCCATCAAATACTTTTACTTCAAACTCGCTAAATTCCAGCCTCAGCACAATCAGAAGTACTAGTACTTACATAGAAACCTATAGCCAGAAAGAAATGCTGATTTTAAAGAAATACGTCAGATGGATTTAGGGGCTTTTGCATCTGAACTCTTCATATATTGGACATTTTTACACAGTTTGTGGAATTGTCAGACGGTCCCTTAGACACCATGCGAGAGAGCACTTAAAGGTATAAACAAAGCCACTGGAAGGCAAACAAGCCTGCAACTGGTAGGGCAAAATACACATCGTATGATTTGCTGCGGTGCCTACCGTGATCCGAGTTAGCCGTTAAGCTATTTCCAATGACACAGATGAAAACTAGGGAAATGTCTTTGTTTAGTAATCAAAATGTCATTAATAAATGGGAACTATATACATACAGGGCCTAAAACTATTTACTACTGCAGTGACTAAACATATTTACAATGTTTTTATTTTTTATTTTATTTTATTTTTTTTGTTTTTTTCTATTAAATGCATTTTCCCTCAAATTTTTACATATTAGCCATTCAACATTACAGTATTGAAAGCCATTATTTTTAACATTAATAGGCTCTAAAATGTATAACAACTTTTAATTTGAGTGATTTTAAAACAATCTTAACATAAACTATAAATTGTATATGCATAAACTATACAGATTAATCTTTATTCAAGCTACAAAAGTTAATCATCGACTAGAGCAGTCGAGATGATGTCTCTGTTTCTTTTGTTCTTTGACAATGACAGACTTCAGCAGGTTTCACTTTACAAGCAGTGTGCTCTTGTTGCTTATGACAGAACAGCTGATCGCGACTATCTTGTGTTCGGAAGAGATTGTTTTATTCACTTACGTCAGAAACAGCGTGTAAGGTCCCATCCACTGGCCCAAAAAGCAAAGTCCAGCACCTGGGTGAAGGTGTTCTGCATGTATGACTTTTCTGGCGCTTCTGTAAAAAAAGTAACTTGATTTATTAAAACTTTGATTTCTATTGTAATTCTGACTCCTTCCTCGTTTAAATCTGACTCCAGTTTTAGGTGTTTGCAAATTGCGATTGTAATTTTGGACCCTGGTCGTAATATTAGTTGTGTCGTAATTTAGATATCTGATTATTTCGGATTCACTATACTTTCAATTATTTGTTCATTGGGGACCTAATGCCTCATTTGAGTCTGGTGTCGGCCGATTGCGCCGATCTCACGATCACAAAAACTCCAGTCTGATGTTTAGTCAGAGGTCTGTAGGTGACTAATACTCTTTTTGACAGCCGCCTACTGCTTGCCTTCACAAAAAGTGTAGTTTACTTTATTCTTCTCCCGTACAACTTGCTAACATTAGACAGAAATCAGGAGATCTCAGATGATGTGCCTACTGCTCCATTGAATCCTGAACCTGCAGTTTGCTCTATCCTGGCCGTAATTTGCAGTAAAGCCTCCTCGCAATCTACTAGTAATAATGATTTCAGAAGAGTCTAAAATGAATCAAGAAGTAACATTTTATTTTCCCAGGCATAGTAAAACATAAATCAAAAATAGTAAATTCAGTCAATCAATGGAGCAAATACATCAATTAACAAGAATGCATTAACATTTAGTTGCACAACTGATCAGCATAAGACATCAAATAAGAAATAATTACAAAGAGTCAGCATACCTGTCAAATAGAGAGATACACGGCAGTTGTGTGGGAAGTTCTGCTTACAGATGCTTCCCTGACTGTTTCACCAATCCTCTTTAAATACCCAAATCATAACAAAACATTCATAAATTTGGCATAATAAAGACTTCACAGGACTTTGCTGGGACAGGAGGTGATCTAAAAGCCATACCTAACCTGGGGTAAAAAAGTAACATCTGGCAAAGACCTTATCAGAGGCACAACCCACACCGGTGGAACAGAGTTCTCCTCAGATTTGAGATCTTTATTTTTGGTCTGTTCCACTGATGTGGGACTGAGATCATATTTCCAGCCGCAATGAGACAATAAAAATGATACCAAACATGAAAAGGTTATGATCATGAATTTTGAAGAAAAAGTAAATGCATTATGCAATTGTCTCCCAACACTTCTAAGTCACCTTTTAGTGACCTGGACCATATTCCCAGGAGGCAAAGAGGGGGCTTAAGGATGGGTAAAGGGACAGATCAACAAATGGTCTTTCTTCCAGATCTTCCTGTCAGATTAGAAAGTTTATTGTCTTGTTGCATGGCATGTGTTGTGAGAACTCCTTGAGTTTTAGCTTCACGAGGAGATCAAGGCACCCTTTCAAGCGCATCTCTTTAAAAACTGGCTGTTGTTTTTACTACATTGCATTGTTATATTTCGTAAAAGTTTTACCCACCGACTGGCAACTGACACTGTTACATATACTCGCCAATGCCGATTTTTACTCGCATTTGGCGCTTGGCGAGTGTTAATTTTAGGCCCTGATGAACTTCTTTTAACCACTTTAAATGCTGACTTTAGTTAGTAATAAATAATAAATAAATAAATAAATAAATAGTTCTATTCTTCATGGCTAAAGTAGCAGTGTCCAACCAAGTAATCAGCTATAACTCTACTGGTAAAAATAATCAAGGCACAGTTGTCTGCAGGCTATATTGGTTGGGCTTGGACAGTGTATTTGCAATTGTGTTGTAAAATGGGGGACATTTCCAGGCACATGACACCAAAAAAACAAACAAACAAAAAAAACTTCATGTTGTATAACTTTGTTTGGCTTATAATTAACTGTTAATTTCTTCTCCAGGTGTTTCTGGTGTTGAGAAAGATGAAGTGTCAGCATTTGTGATGACGGGAGATTCAGTCACTCTACACACTGGTGTTACAACAAACCAACAAGAAGATATAATATGGTATTGTAATAACATTCGTATCGCTCAAATCACTGGAGATCTCAGGTATATATGTACAGACGCTCAGTGTAATAAAGGTACTGAAAGATTCAGAGACAGACTAAAACTGAACAATCAGACTGGATCTCTGACTATCATAAAAATCAACACTGCAGACACTGGAATTTATGAATTAAAGATCTTCAGCATTAGAAGCAGCAGTAAAAAGACTTTCAGTGTTACTGTTCATGGTGAGTTATTTAACACATTTATCGAACAAACCCATTTAAAACATGACATCTTTAAAGGGCTCAGTTTGAAGTAAAACTTTTTTCTCCTATCTGTTTTTATGAGGTGTTTGTTTGAATAAAGATTTCATGTGAAATACGTTTATAAAATGTGCACAAAACAAAGATACATGTTGCTTTTTAAATATCCATAAATTTATCAACTGTTGGTTTGTGTTTTAGAAGTTTCTGCTGCTGATGAAATGGAGAGAAAGTCAGTAAAGGAGGGAGAATCTGTCACTTTAGATCCTGGTGTGATGAAAAACCCAAATGATTTTATGACGTGGCATTTTAATGACATTTGCATCGCTGAAATCAGTGAGGAACCCGAAAAGATCTGTACAGATGATCATTGTAAAGATGGTGATGAGAGATTCAGAGACAGACTGAAACTGGATCATCGGACTGGATCTCTGACCATCACAAACACCACAATCACAGACTCTGGAGTTTATCATCTACAGATCAACAGCAGCAGTTTCAGCATAATTAGGAGCTTTAGTGTTACCGTCACTGGTTAGTATCATTTAGTTTAGTTCCTTTAAGCAACTTTAAAAATAGTTCAATTTAATTATTTATTTATTTAATTAAATCAATCAAATCATTTTTTTTTTTTTTTTCATTGTGGATTTTTTTTTTTTTTTTTTTTTTTTTTTTTTTTTTTATTGTTTCATTGTGTTTGAAAATGAGAGCTTTGACTCAGTATCAAATGGAGTGGACAATTTCTAGAAACATTTCAAAAATTTCTAACTTTTTCCAAAATGTCTAGTATGTTTCTGATATTTACTGGAAAATTTCCACCTGTTTGCAACCCTAGTATTACACTATAATAGAGATATCACCTTCATGTCAAGTGATACAACCAAGACATGCACTTTACAAGAGTAATGTTAACATTAAAATGAGTCTTTTCTGACATGTCAGTGATGCTGTTTTGGCTGCTGCTCTTCAAAACCCACCAGATCCCATAATTTAAGAGTTAAATCAATATCAAAGATTAAAGCAGAAAACTGCTTGAAACAAATATAAGTGGTTGCTCTTTAGTAATAATGACTGTTTCTCTTTAGCTGTTTCAGATTCAGGTTTGTCTTCAGCTGCTGTCGCAGGATTATGTGTTGCTGCTGCTGTTGTTGTTATTGTTGTTCTGCTCCCTATATCTCGTTATACTCGACTGCACCATCTAGTAAGAAGGAAAGGTGGGTATTAAACTTAGCAATGGGAAGTCTGATTCTTTTCCACAAACTGGTTCTTTTAGACCATCCATTTCCATAACCTGGTGTGAAAAAAAAAAAAAAAAAATCCATTCTGATTATGAGCATTATAAAATGTAATATACTTCTGTATAATGTAATTTTATTACAAGTACTTGATATTTGGAATCTGAATATTTAATACAGATCACATGTAATCAGTTACAACTCTGCTCTGATCACACATACAGGTGAATTAACAAGTTGGAAATTGTGTGTAAATCATTTTTTGAAATATTACTCTAAATAACCAAAGTTATGTATGTTTAATTGAGTTTATTGTTGTTTAAACAGACACCAAGACGAAGATAAAGGAACAGGTAAGATACTATGAGCATTGAATCATTTTGCCTACAAAAAAAATCTGAATCAGATGTGCAAGTTGGCAACATGTTTGGGTGATTTATGTGGTTTTATTCAAAAAGCATTACACTGAAACACCAATAATTACTGACTCATCAGGACAGCGCTGTTAATAATATTTAATACTTGTTATTATTTGAAAAAAGTGCATGGGTGCAAATATTTTTGGCCACAACTGTATTTTACTGTAGTACAAATAATGACAGTGTAATGCAGGTTATCACATTCATTGAAATTCGTTCTGCAAACATCAAAAGAAAAATACAATTACAGTTCCTAGTCTATTTTTTGTGTAAGCAAATTATTATTCCTGTTAATGTCTTTTACCTTCTGTGAATCTGTTTTCTTAAAGGTGAATGGTGTTAATGACTCGTGGCCTAATCAGAGTGACATTTTGCTGATGGATGATGTGAGAAAGATGCCCTCTAATCACACTGACATTCTAGTGATGAACACTACTAATGACTTGTCCTCTAATCATTGAGATTGAGCCTCCCTGCTCAGCTGCCACTGAGATTTAACATTATTGTTTTGATACTTTAATTGAAATGGAAATTCAAGAGAGGATGGGGAACAGAGAGACTTTTCCATTTCCACTTTCACCTCAACACTAGTTTCAACACGACGGCAACAACTAATTGGATTTTTGATATAGATTTTTGATTTTTAAAAATTAATTAAAGCATGTGGCCTACATATTAAGCTACATAAACTTCATACAGAAATCAAAAAAAGAACACAAACGACTCTGTGATTTAAAGAACGATAAAGTCAGAAGACTTTTCAACCTACAAATTGCCATCACCATGGATTTACTATAGTAACAATAACTGCAACATGGTATTGTGCCAGAAATGTGGGACATTCATATGGAATTTTATTATATTATTAATGTAGACATGTATTAAAGGAGTAATGGGATGTAATTGCAATATTTAAGTGAGTTGAACTGTCAACTCAAGCTACTGTCAAATGAGATTGTTTGTTAGGCTAGGACAAAATTGGCAAGGATACAACTATTTGATTATCTGAAATCTGAGTGTTTCTAAATATTGAGAAAATCACTCTTTAAAGTTGTTCAAATTAAGTTCTCAGCAATGCATATTACTAATTAAAAAAATAAGTTTTGACATATTTACAGTATGGAATTTACAAAATATCTTCATGGAACATGATCTTTATTTAATATCCTAATGAATTTTGGCATAAAAGAAAAATCAATAATTTTGACCCATACAATGTATTTTTGGCTATTGCTACAAATATACCCGTGCTACTTAAGACTAGTTTTGTGGTCCAGGGTCACAAATATAAAATATATATTGCAGCCTGCACTACAAACTGTCTTGAAGATTAACATTATCCAAGTCAGACAACACAGTCCTGTTTAATTTATTTTGTTAAATAAAAATGAATGGAAATTAATATTTTTGTAAATTTTTATGCATTTTATACAACTTGAAAGATTTGTGTTTTCCACAATGGCATTAAACTTTTGATTGATTCATAACACCTGGAATCCGTGTTAGTCATATATTTCTTTTTTTTTTTTTGTGAGTTCGTATTCAGAAATAAAACTTACTGAACTAACTTACAATGTTATTAGGATGATCATTGTCTGTCTCTGTGCATTCTGTAATGAGATTTCAACCCTCATGACAGGATTGCAACAACAAATATTGATGGATTAAAACCTTCAAGTTTAAAGTATTTATTTTTTGAATCCGTTAATTCCTGGTTTTGACACTAGAGGACATTCCAACGGTATATTGTATTATGTACTGCTTGTACACACACTTTAAATTAAATAACCAGTTTATAACAAATGTTTGGTGCCATCTTTACAAAGAAATTCCATGAGAAACAACCAGTAGTGAACATTAATAATAACCCTAACATCAGTGTTATTTGACTAAGCAAGAAAGAAAAATATGGATGATTTTGTCTTTCTGTCCTTACAGTTCTGGACACTAATCAGTGATAGTGTTGCAAGTAAAGTCTAAAGGATTTCCTACTCTCCACTAGGGGGCGCTTGAATGCTAAACCCTCAAGTATTTAACCAGGTATTAGAGTAGAAGTTAGATAATCATTAGAATAGATTAGGATAGATTATGGGAGTGTGGTGTATGGGTCAGCAGTCAAATCTGTACTTGAAAGACTTGATATAATACAGGCTAAAGCATTGAGACTATGCTTAGGTGCAGTAAAAACATTGCCAGTATGTGCACTTCAAGTGGCAATGCCATTGGACATTCAACATAAACAATTGCTTGTAAATTACTGGAATAATCTGAAGGGACATAGAGACAGTCATCCTGCTAAGAGAGTGTTGCAAGCTTGTTGGGAAAAGGAAAGGGTACAAAAGTATAGTTTTGGGTGGGTAGGAGATGAATCAGCTAGCGATTTGGGGGTAAGCGAAAAAAGAGTTCTGCCCAACTGTGGTATGGCCTGACCTTCCAATGTGGAAGATTGAAACCATGGAAGTTGATTTTAAATTGCATCAAATCAAAACAATAAACAGTAATATAGACCTTGTAGATGAATATTATAGATATGTGGAAGATAAATACAGAGGTTATATTCAGATTTATACAGATGTGTCAAAAGAACCTGAAACTGAAAGGATTGGATTAGCAATTTTTATAGTTAATCAAAGAGGTGAAGAAAGCAAACAAACCTCAAATGATCTGAGTGTGTATACAGTTGAGCTATATGCTATCATGATGCCATTAGAATGGATTAGAAAGGAGGACAAAATAAGTAAAATCCTAACTGGAAGTGATTCATTGTCAGCACTGTACAGTCTCAGGTCAGGTATGTCCAATAGCCGTCAGGATCTGTTGTATACAATATTGGTAACATATATGAGAATAAAAGAAAAAGGTAATGAGATTCAACTTATTTGGACTCCAGCTCACATAGGCATTTTGGGAAAGGAGAGGATGGATAAGTTAGCTAAACAAGCAATTAAAAAAGATAATATTGAAGTAAATATATAAATGTCAAAGGCTGAAGGGAAAAGTATAGTTTGGAAAGAAGCTGTGAGAGAATGGCAACAGCAGTGGGATAGGGAAATCAAAGAGAGACATGTGTATGGTATTCAAAATAAAGTTGGTACTGAGAGGAACTGGGGAGGAACTAGAAGAGAGGAAATAGTGATGACAAGATTAAGAACTGGACACAGTAACCTGAATAGTACATTATACATTATAGGGAAGCATCCTACTGGTTTTTGTAAGTTTTGTCAGACATTATAAACCATAGAACATGTACTTTTAAATTGCAGAAGATATGAAGAACAAAGCAGAAAAATGATGGAAGAATTAAGAAAAGATGGGTTGGTTGGGGCAGAGATAAAAGATGTACTGAAAAGTGGGGTGATTGGGCAAGGCAAGAAAAATATTTGTAATTTCTTAGTTAATACTGGTTTGATGTGTAGAATATAATCTGTGTAGAAAATAATCTGGAAATAGAGCGGAGAATCAACCAGAAGGAGGCGGTAGTGCAACGTTTACGGATGCAAGCCGCCGTTAAACTCCAAAGAAGAAGAAGAAGAACGAATGAATGAATGAAATTGAAAGTAAATCCGACTTTTACGTTTATTATAATTTTTACTTTGTTAAAAAAAAATGAAGCGTCGATCTATTTTGATCTCAGCGTTCTTGTTTTTACTCGAACATGGTAAGACATTTTATGTTACAATCTCTGCTCTTTCCAGCTGTAAAACAAAGCGTTTATTCAAAGCTCTACACGTGCTCAGCCCTGATGGGCATTACTGCATCATACAGTGGGTAAATGAAGTCTGTTAAAAACTAAATCATTACACAAATGTTATAGTCTAGCTATTAAATCTGTATCAAAGGGCTACCTGAATTTTTAGGGGCTAGTAAGTTATCGTAGCGAGCAGGGGGTGTCGGTCAGAACACTCAGAAGTCAGAAGCGAGGATAAATTCAACCAACTTTATTGATCACAAGATGAGATGATCAGACAGCCTTTACATAAACTTGAGATGTTGTCTAGATGGCAGGATATGTGAGGATGAGCTGGGTTACTGTGAGAGAGGTTTGGGTACTAAAGTCAATGAGAGCTCTTGGTATCACTCAGATGAAATAAACGTCCTTAGCTCTATTCAGTCTCTAAATGACAGCAGCCGAGCACATTGGGAAGGTGAGGCTGAATCATGGGCGAGTCATGTATATTTCCCAGCAGGAATCAAACTTGCAGGCTGTCAGATATACAATCCTTACCGCAGTTGGTCAATCACGATAGACTGGATAATTATCAGCGTGCAGAAGTTGACTGTATGATTGTAGATATGCAGGGCATATGCGTACAGGGTTTGTGGATGCGTGTGGTTTATCTGCAATAGAGAACACGGACCCAACATCAGAACTTAACATAACAAACTAACAGCATTGATCAAGTAAGCCACCATCTGGATATGCTGCACGTCTATTAGTGGAATTACGGTACGGAGACACGAAGCGGCCAAAAAGCTGACGAACATCTGTATTTCAGCGGTTAAAATTTAAATGTGCTAGAAAACAGGGAAAAAGTATTTACAACACGTATATATATTGTTAATTATAGAAGATACAATTATATTACTTTCGAATACATTATATTGTGAAGTTTTCTGAAAAAATAAAGTTTGTTAAAATACATTCTAACACTGAATGTTTGCGCCTTTTTTCTACATGCATTATTAAAATTTCTTCAGAGTTACCATGAACATTTCAATAAATTCTTTTTCTGAACAACCATGTCTCTATCTGTGTTCACGATGTTTTAGTGTATAATTTGTACAGAAAATGAACGGCAGTCTGTCACAATGCATTTTATAGCATATACATTGTTATATTCTCTTATACATCGTTCAAAGATTTCGATACCGATAGACTTGTGGGCAGCACGCAGACATACACCGCCGATGCGTTCCGGGCGTCTCGGGTATGGATCCCGACTCGGGATGTGTCCTTTCGTAAAAATAATAACGATAAATGGCGGAATGTTTTTTATCATGCATCAAAAAAAAAAAAAAAAAGTCTTCATAGTTAACAGGAAAATTTCTATTCATACAAAGTCTGTGACATTGCACTGACCACTCTTTCACATTTATACATGCATTATTTAAATTCCTTCAAACCTGACAGCAAGATTTCTATTCATACTTCTTCAGAATGCCCAAGACTCTGTGTGTATCAAGTTTCACGAGATTTCAGAGAAGATTTGTACAGAATGGCAATTTTAAATGAATGGCAATTTGTCACAAGGCATTATATAGCATATATATTGTTATATTCTCTTATATATCCTTCAAAGACGTCTAGCCTTGTGGGCAGCACGCCAACATACATCGCCGATGCGTTCCGGGCGTCTTGGGTTCGAATCCCGACTCGGGGACCTTTTCAGCTCCCACACCCATGTTGCTTCTTGTCATTTCTGATGTGTCCTTTCATAATAATAATAATAATAATAACGATAAAAGGCAAAATGTCTTTTATTATTTATCCAAAAAAAGTCTTTAGAGTTAACAGGAAAATTGTAGAATTTGACATAAAATGAAAAGCAAATCTTGGTAACACATTACAATATGTGTACAAAAATATGAATTAATTCATGCTTAATTAATGCACAGATAATCACGAGTTAATGTATAATTCATGATGAACTAAAGCATTTATTAATGATTCCTTCATCAGCAACAAATGAACATTCTATATGATTCATAGATTAAGTAATCATTAACTTGTTATTAGTTAAATGCGTCATAATGTGTTAATTTCCTTTATCACTAATGATGTAAATTCATATGTTAATTACCACAGTGTTCAAAGCTGTGTACTTCAACTTCCAGTTGTCTGCTTTAAACACTCATTAGCTAGTGATTTGCAAATGTATGATTATATTGTGACTTTACTTGTTGAGGCACATGACTAACTAACTAATTGTAAATCCATAACCACAATGACATATTACTTAACAATTAGTTAATAGTTCTGTGCCTCAACAAGTAAAGTCATAACATAATGATATCTTTGCAAATCATTAGTGGTAATGATCACATTAATTTACACTATTAGTTAAAATAAGTGATAAGGGAATTAATACATTGTGACACATTTAACTAATAAAAATGTATTGATTACTTAATCTATGAATCATATAGAATGTTCATTAAAATGATGATGAAAGCCTTTATTTGTCACATACACTGTTACATGCAGCGAAACTGGACCCCTCCGACCATACACAAACATCACATTTTGGGGGAAGACAGGTCAGTCGAGAGGTAGCATAGAAAATAAGAAGTTAAGATACATTAGGAAAATGATATGTGAATTGGGCCAATGAAGCAATTTGACCTGTTACTGAATTGTCATATCTGTCAAGTTCATGGGTCCATAACTTCAAAATGCTATAGTGGAAATAACTGCAATTTTGTGTGGTGACAGTCAAGAGACTTGGGAATAAGCCCCCAGTGGAATTTTTATATCACCCTCAAAGGAAGCTGAGATATAGCGCCACCAATTGGGCCAATGAAGCAATTGACCTGTTACTGAATTGTCATTTATGTCAAGTTCATGGGTCCATAACTATGTATGTATGTTTCTTTATGTATTTTCACTTTTTTTTTTTTTTTTTTTTTACATTTCTGTTTGGATTGTTAAAGTATAAAATGTCAGTTTTGTTTTCCATTAGTGTTTGACGCAGAGAACGATTGTTCCATGTGTTCAAAACGCAACCCACCATGTCCAGGGCCTTCCATTAAATGGGTAAGCTCTTGTTTTCAGTTGCTCTGTTTTGTGCAGTTTGCTGGATGAAAGTGTTTGCATTTTTGGCTTGAATAGAAAGTACATATCTGCTACACACCAAGGACACAGCTCTTTTCCTTGAACTTGGCCTTTGGTTCCTATTAAAAACTACTCCAGATTGCCAACTACTCTAAATAAGAAAGGACAATTTGTAACCCTGACAGTAGCATTTTTGGTGACATAATGTTAAAGTCTGGACGTCATTTTGAAAATATATTTTATTTTATTATTAAGGTTTTATTGAGGTTTTTTTTTTTATTATTATTTTAGTAAGGTGTTGTATTTGTTATATTTACAGATTCAGTGCGACAGCTGTACCAATGGTTCCACACCACAGCTTGAAGATGCACAAAATGCACCCTGGGACTGCTGTTTCTGCAAAGCTTAATCCAGAAATTAGAGGTGGAGGGCTGGATTCTGAAATACACTGCTACTTCAATATATATATATATATATATATATATATATATATTTCAAATGTTTTGTGAAGTTGTTCATTAATATTATTCTGTGAAATCTGAAATGGTTTAAAATGAGTTGAATAGCATAGAATTACATATCTGGAATGTGATTGGTCCTTGTTTGGAGTAAAGCACTCAACATGTTAAAACATACATTTACTCTTCTTTGACAGCTTAGGTCCTCTCATGTACATGACCAATTTACTGTTTACTTTATTTGTCACATTTAAACAATAGAAAATAATGAAAACTTTTGTCTGAAACCTGTAGTACAATAATAGTAATTCATATGTGGATGTTTGGAGAAAGTTCCTGATTTCAGCTTGTGTTTGAGCAATAATGCCTGTATAAACGTCAGAGAATGGTCAGTGCTTGCATTGTTCTACACTAAAACCTCGTGAAAGTTGACACAGATAGAGACTTGGTCGTTTAGAAAAAGAATTCATTGAAATGTTCATGGTAAAATAATGCATGTAGAAAAAAGGAGAAAATATTCAGTGTTAGAATGCATTTTAACAGATTTATTTTTCCAGAAAACTCCACAGTATAATATATTCGAATGTAATACGTTTTGTAAATACTTTTCTCCTATTTCCGAGCACATTTAATTTTTAACCGGTGAAATATAGTTGTTCGTCAGCCTTTTTGGGCGCTTCGTGTCTCCGTACCGTAATTCCACTAATAGACGTGCAGCAAACTCCAGATGGCGGCTGACTTGACCGGGTGTTCGCAGATGGCGGCTCACTTGACCGCGGTTTTACAATCACCGGTTAAAACTGCGAACGTGACCGGGGGGGGAAGGGGGGTTGTTTCATTTGACAAAACTAGCATCTTATCATAGTGTATACAAACAGAAACGAAACGGCAGTTTAACATGTAACAGAAATATATGTCTTGTATTACTTTTGTACAGTAAAATCTAGGTCTTTTATATTCCTATTTCTGCCAAATTGAAATGAAACAATTAAATGATAAAAAATAAATATTACTACAAGATTAACCACTTAATTGTAGAAAAAATACTACAATTATTATTATTATTAATACTTTTTACACTGAATATTCACACACTTTTTCTTCCATGTATTAATTTTAATAGTAAAGCTCTGTTTGTTTGGCCAAAAAAATAAAAGCGTGTAATTTTCGCGTGTAAAAAAAAAAAAAAAAAAAAAAAAAATGCCTTCATTTGATTATCAGAAAAATTAAAAAGAAAAAGAAGATTGTAGGGCTCTATTGTTTAAAATGTTGAAATTGAGAATTTTTGGACTTTCACTGAAATATTATTTTTTTTTCGTTATTACACAAAGCTGTAAACCTAGGGGAAACACTGGTTTTTGCTATATTACTGTAGCTGTTGGTGTTTTACATAGTTGAGGTTTTAGGATAGCATATTTCATAGTTTCCGAGGGTGCGTAAATAAATAGGGTAGTTAATTACAGATCATATATGGATTTCCATTATTTAATAGAAAGGCCACAGAAATTTAAGGGGACGTATTATGTTCTGTTACAGTAGTAAATGCGTGTTTATAGCTTTAGTCATCAAGTTATATTTAGAAAAAAAAAAATAAAAAATTAGCCTATTTAATTTCGGTAGCCTACAAGGAGAAAGTTGGACCTTCCGATTGGCGTTAAAAGATAGACTATAAATTACGTTAAATATTAACGTATTAACATGTCTGTCTTAATGAAAGAAGACAGCTATATCTATAAATCTATATATCTATATAGGCTATATCTAAAGTTTGCCATAACAGAAACATGAATCCCCATAATTTTCACACCACTGACTTTTTTCACATTTTTGTTTCACAATTTTCACATTCTGAATTATACATGCAGACACTCAGACGATGAGTTTTAAATGGCTAATTAGTTATTCAGAGAATACGTTTTATTTTTAAATATATATATATAAAAAATAATAATAATTACCGAGGTCCAGGCCTGATTTTACTACAAAGGCACTTTGGGGTTTTCTAGGACGAATTGAACAAATTAACAATTCTGTTTAGGTTGTGACAACTTCATACTGAAATTTGCAGCCATAAGTACTCATACTATTTATGATCTACTGTATAAAAATCACACGCATACACATTTTCACATCACTTTACATGTTGTATATTTTTGTCCTACTACCCTAGATATTATTTATAATTGATTCTTTATTATTATTTATTATTAATTCTTCTTCAGGTGTGTCTAGTGATGATACAGACAAAGTGTCAGTGCTGGAGGGAGATTCAGTCATTCTACACACTGATGTTGACAGAAAACAAGAAGACAGAATTACATGGTATTTTAATAACATCCGTATAGCTCAAATCAGTGGAGGTCGGAGTAGGATTTGTATAGATGATCTGTGTCCTCAGAGATTCAGAGACAAACTGAATCTGACAGACAGATCTCTTATGATCATAAACATCAACACCTCAGATGCTGGAGTTTATAAACTACAGATCGCCAGCCGTAACATCGAAAAGACCTTTAGTATTACTGTCCGTGGTGATCTTTTAAAGATTACATTGTTACAAGGTTATGTATGTTAAAATTACATTAATGTGTTTATTATAGCAGTGACTTTTTTGTGCATCTGTATTTATATATAAATTATTTAGATCACATGCTGCTTTAAAAACACATTTGCTGTTGAAGTGAAATTGTAGAATTAATTCATTTGACATGACTAATAAGTACAATACGATTGCAAACCAGAATTTATTTTGGTGAGCTGTTAGTTTTAGTTCATAATTCAGATGTTGGTTTGTGTTCCAGATGTTTCTGCTGCTGAACGAGATCAATTGAACAGAAAGTCAGTGAAGGAGGGAGAATCTGTCACACTAAATCCTGGTGTAATAAAAACAAATGATTTGATCACATGGTATTTTAATGACACTCGTATTGCTGAAATCAAGGCTGTAAATACCAGTACAAATGTTCATTCTGTTGCTGATGAGACATTCAGAGATGGACTAAAGCTGAATCATCAGACTGGATCTCTGATCATCACAAACGCCAAAATCACAGACTCTGGACTCTATAAACTACAGATCAGCAGCAGCAGCAGATTCAGCATTATTAAGAGTATCAATGTTACTGTCACTGGTCAGTATCATTTAGTCATTAACCTGAATGACTAATTTCCCATGAAAATTTAGAATGCAGTTTACTATTTTTATTTAAAATGCATTAACTATGTGAATATTAGTTTATTATCAGCCACTCTTAAATATTATGAGAGTTCTCATCTTTTTCAGAATTAGCTGTTGAGGCAAGAAAACATGTTTGTGCTCTTGTTCTTCTTCTTCTTCTGTTTGCTGTTGCTGCTGCTGCAATTTACCATCACAAGTGCCAGAAAGGGAAATAAATAGTGAGTATTACTTACAGATGGTTTAACAAGACTGAAATTAAGAGATTTATTGTGTGAAAATAATTTTAAAGCTTTGTATTTTTTTTAACTGTGTGTTTAACACGATGCAGTGCAGTGAGGTAAGACAAAGGGGAAAATACTTATCTCAAACTGTTGAATGTAGTGTAAATGTTACAAAAGCTCTGTGTTTTAGATACATTTCTATTCATCAAAGAATCATGAAAAACGTAATAAATAAAAAATAATCCTGTTTATTTCTTTTACTCTCTGTGAATCTGTTTTCACAGGCTTCCTAATCAGACTGACATGTTTTTGGAGAAGCCTCCTAATGGGATGTCCCCTAATCAGACTGATGCTACCAGTGAGATGTCGGTGTAACATACTTTTTCTTTTTTTCTGAAAATGAAACATTGGAGGATTCCTATTCTAGACACAGTGGTACCAATAATAGTGTTTTACCTTGGCATCTTGACAACACTACCTACACACTACTTGCATGACACTGCAGCATTACTTTAAACCAGGGGTGCCCAAACTTGAATTTGCCACAATTTACCATCTGTTTTTTTACAACTTTCACATTGTAGCAAAAACCTTGACATTTAAACTTGACAACCTTAAACTTGACATTTATCGTGATAATTATCCATATCTACTGACATGAAAAAAAAAAAAAAATTATCGTGACCAATTTTTGGCCATATCGCCCTGCCCTGCCTGATATTATGGAAGAGTTTATTTAACCTTAAGACAAACTATTTTATTGTTAATGCTGTCTGGATAAAGGATACATTTTTTAGCAAACTTTTGATCAGAAATATGTGCTTCAACTATGGCACAGGCTCTACGGAGTTAATGAATTCACTGTGAATATAAACTAAATTTTTATATATTACAGGGTTTCTGCGGGTCCTTAAAAAATGTTAAATTTAGATGTATTAAATTTAAGGCCATAAAAGGTTTTAAATGGTACAAGAAAGTCTTAATTATGATTCCAAGAGATCTTAAAAGTGCCACCTGCTGGCAAAAAATGAATGTGCATGTTTCATAAGTATATCTGTCAGTTTTTGTTCAGACAATACGAAAATAAAAATATTTTTATACCGCAAACACACAGTTGTGAACCGGTGGTTCAACAAGAAGCTAATGATACATGTAGATGTTATTAAATTAATATAATAATTGATTGATAATTGCTTAAATTAACATAATTGATACTTTTGACTCATCTGTTTTCTTACAAATGGTTTAAAGACTAAATTTATTTTTTTAGTTACCCTTGTATATAGCTGTGTATATAGTTGCATAATATTTGTAAAAAAAACAAAAACAAACAAACAAACAAAAAAAGCACTTTGCTTTGCTTTACATTTTTCCTTTTTAATCTGTTATTCTGTTTTCTTTATCTGTCTCTTTCAGTATAATTTATTAATAGCATGTTTAGCCGTGCTTTGTTTGTCCAGTGTGATTTGTATCATGTAATTGTTTTGTTAATGGGTCAAGTCAGTATTTTCTGTGTTCAATATTTGCCTATTTTTAGATTATTTGCTTATTTTAGATTATTTTCTGTTTTTTTTTTTTTTTGTCTGTCTTTCATTATTTGCCTTTTGCTATTGACTATTATTTTCTTTGCTTTCTTTAACTTAGCTATGAAAAAGTGCCTTAAAGTTAAGCCTGTATAAAATCATATTTTGTCTGTATGGAAATTGAAATATCTTTCTGAAATGAAATTAAAAACATTTAAATTGCTCATATAAATGGCGTTTTTTTTTTACATTCTGAAGCATGATTTTTACTCTCTGATGCATTAGTGTTTACCTTTAACATTTTAGCAAGATTGAATAATCTGATATTTTTGGATGTGTACCATGGTCTTTAGACGTACATGGTATGTAGACATTGCAGACTAAGTGCTATTGAGTTGACTTTGACAGTATCCGTCACTTGATTTTAACCTCACGTTTTTCTCAACACACAGCAGATCATATTAAGATCATGTTAGGTATTACATCATAGTTAAGCTAGCCCACTAATGCAGCTACTTTTTCCTGAAAGGATGATTTCAGCTTTTCTGTTTATTTCTGCAGATGAGCTTGTTGAATAATGATGAATCACTAATGTGAAATGTGTTTTTCTGTTGCTAAAACGTATCTATATCTGTTCAGTTCTTATTACTTTTGTTAAACATGAAAGGTCAGTGGTGTCACTGATTTCCATTTTTTATTATTATTATTATTATTAGGCCTTTTATAGTTCACCCTATTAATCAAAGGTAAAGCTATTATTGTTTTAGATGTAAAGTATTACTTTTTACACTAGATGGCATCACAGGATATTTGGACACTTCAGCCAGCACCACCCAGAGTCAACAAATGACATACCCAAAATGAAAATGAGCCTTGACCACTTTGGTCTACTGCATGTTAGCTGTCACTTGAAAAATTCATGAACAGCTTAAGAGAAGCTCAAGATTTTTTTGGCTGTTTTTAATATAAACCTTGTTAGCTACTCAGACTGTGCATTAATTATTAATATTTAAATGAAGATAAGGTATAGTATAAAAAGGTAGTAAGAAGTATTACAAATGCAGTTTCTCTCTGGCAGTACGGTGTGGGTTAAGGGGCTACTGAAACAATTTTACTACGGAGTGATCAGTGACATGACATTATCAGTCATTACCTGTTGATGACGACAGACCTGGACAGACTCATAAAGGTAATCTACTGGACGCAGCCATTGTAGCGGCTTATGTTCTATGTTTATGTCATACAAGGAACATTTACAGCCAAATGTTGTTTAATTTATATGTAACCAATTCAAACACAAATTTTACAATATAAACAATCTTCTGTTTTCAGTAGGATTTACTAGATATAAATCCACACCACAGTGTTAAATGTTTCTTTTCTCGACGTATGAAAAGTATGTATTTTCATATTTTACAGCAATATTAACTTTTTGAGATTGTTTTGTTTTTTTGTCAGACATCACCATTGAAATACTGATGAGTTTAAACACTTTTATGTAAAGCAAAAGTCAAAGCTGTGAGCATCATAATGGCAGCAAAACGAAAATGCATTTCAACCCCTGACACAGACACAACTTTCACACCTCAGACTCACAATTAGACATCAGCCACAAACGTCTAGCAGCGAATGCTTGTGCAGAAGCTGTCTATCCACAAGTCAGATCAAACCATATTTTTGTACAGATGTAAATAAAATAATAGTGGGACCACAACATTAGACGAGTATTTTTCATCTGTGTTTGTATTTACATATATAGTATGCTCATTTTGAAGTGAAGTTATGTGACGTGTCTGTCAGGGTTGTGTTTGGAAGGAGACATAGGAAGGTGAAATATAACAAAAAGTCTTTAATAAACTCCACAAAGGGGAAAAGCCAGACAGGAACAGCAGGGAAACACATACCAAACTAACTTTAAGATCAGATGACAAACACTGAACTGAGTACAACTTATAAAGGGGTGCTAATGAAACAATGACAGGTGAGAGTAATTAACCAATAAGGACTAAACAAGGACAGGAACAGGAAAGACCATATATGGGCACAGGAGGGTGAAACCAACAAAACAGTCCACAGGGGTGTGACAGTGTCCAAGTATGGTAACCTATGCTTTGCATTTATGCCATTCAAGTGCACACACACAAGCAGTCATTTTTGCTGCCGTGCCTGCAGTCTGGGACTTGAACCCACAGCATTGAGGTTACAAGTCTGACTGTTAACCATTTGGCCACAACTGCCCACATCCCAATTTGTAGAATCAAACATTAAAATTTTCCAGTGCCATACGAGTTAAGTAATTCTTCAAAAGTTATTTTTTGGAGACCATTTCATTAATCCATCTTTAAGATCTTTAAACCCGTCACAGTGATCCTGCAGGGTTGCCAGGTTTTCACAACAAAATCCAATCAGTTGCTACTCAAAACTAGCACAAAACCAGCCCAGTCGCATTGGGCCCTAGATTTAAGGGGATAAATATCACATTATTGGGGTCGCTTCTACCCGCTGACATGAAAAACGGGAGTGTCGAAGTAGCCCATTTCCGCGGGAATCCCGTGGACTTGGCAACACCAGCTAGATGTGACTTCCTATTGGTTGAATGGGGTGCTTAGAAAGATACTTAAAGTTGGGCTATCTTCTTGTTGTGGTAGTTCCATACTCTACGTGGTCCTCCTCTTTGACTTTCTGTAAATGCATAAGAAAAAAAAAAAAAATATATATATATATATTATAAAAAGTGAAAAGTTCATCCTGAAAATGGACTGAGACTCAGTATGATTAGTATTGTTATTTAGGGGAAAAAAATATCCCTCCTAAGCGCAAACTAACATGAAGCACCTTCAGGCAAAACAAACATCGTAAGTGGTTCTCAACTGCTTTTGCGCCAACACATTTGACACTGGTTGTTTTGCACGCGTGCTCGTTTGCATATTAACAGCCAACCTTCGACTTATAGCAGCACATGTTCAGAAATGCGTTTATCCAGGAGCGCTGCTGATTTTGCTAAGTGATTATAATTTATTTAATCAAACACCGGTCTATACTTCGATTTTTTGTTTCTGTATTGAATGCAACATTAAATCATTAAATCACAATAAATGAATACTGATGACATATCTAACGAGACAATGCACCGGACGCTGCATTAGCAGAATATTTAGTTAGTTAATAAAGGTAAAGGTACAGTTTATTTTACCACAGTATTTATTTCTGGCGCTTTGCGCAGTTTGCGTCCAATAGACGGGTGTGAAACAACATGGGGTGCTGAATTTAGCCTGGAACGCGCGAAACGGCTGAGGTTTGGTGAACATCAAGCAAAATTCAAAGTCTAAACTCAAGCTGCCTCTCGTGGCTGTGGACTATTGCTTATCATAGCGTCCAACCATAGCATTACTGGTAGCGTCCGTTGAATGCAACAGCGGCGTAGATTTAGGGTGGACGGAGGGGATGTGTCCCCACCAATATCCTCCGACCATTGAAATGTCCCCACCAATAATTTAATCCACTTAAAAAAAAAAAAAAAATCGTGCTGTCAACATTAACCTAGACACGCAGAAAGGGATCAATCACATTCTCTCCTTGAGTCCTCCCGCCCCCAAAACACATATAAACATTTTGATTGGCTGTGCCTTTCCCTGCTATCATGTGAGAGGCTATGGCTGCGTTCAGATACAAGCAGCGCCAAATGCAGTGGATTTTTTTTTCCCGTGTAAGAAGGTGTGTTGGGTGACATACATGTGAGGATGGCGGCAGCAAAAAAAAAAAAAAAGAAGCTGGACATAAGGAGCTTTTTTTCAAAGAAAAGTGTAAGTCACTTCAAGTTCGCTAGTGAATCCATCGAAGTCCATCAAAGTAACGACAACAGTTAACGTTAATGCTAGTGGGTTTTTTTTTCATTTTTTTTTTTTATTTTTTTTTTTTTGACCGCTTTGACGCACATTCATTATAGCAGGGCAGGCTATAGTCTGTGAATACGGACTTAAAACTAACAGCAGATTAAACAGCTAAATGTAAAAGTATAAATATGATCCCTGTCAGTTCTCCTAATCTAGGTCCATACCCCACCAATGTCCAGAGCAAATCTACGCCCTTGGAATGCAATATTGTGATATTAAAGAGATTGTGGCAAACCTTTTGTACAGTGAGTAGGAGATTTGTTGGAGATTTATTAGAGTTTCTGTTATGTTTGAGTTTTTGTGTGGTTATCAAAGTGAGGCTTATGCTTATTTGTGGGCGGCTACGTGTGTGTTGGTTCTGCAGTAACTTTGCTGCTTACGACAGTCCTGGCAACATTCTCTTATTTTGTCATAACATACTTGATAAAATTATAATAATATTATATTAAATATCATATTAAACATACCATTAATGATACTGCATTAAAATTGTATTTAGCATGCTAGCGTTCCATTATGCTAGCTAGTAGTTATCTGTAGCTAGCACTGTAAGTTTAACAAAATATTGTCTTCTAGTCATGTTGTACAAACTATTGTTTAATGTTTCCTTAAATCTTTTTAATGACTAATGTATTCCACTTCATATCATTTGCTAAAATGTAATCTGTGATGTGAAACATGAACGTAACATGATCTGTCTTCTGTTAGTAGTACACTGTAATAGATTTTGAAGGTCAAAATGCATCATTTTATGGTGACTTCCTGCTTTGAAAACTAAACAATTTCAATGCAACATAAAATGATCTTTGTGATATTGTGCTGTTGTGTGTGTGTGATGTGATAATCATTATACAAAACACCCAACACATGCACAGATCTATATCTGATGTGCTTAAATGATGCAGTGAGATAAAATATAAATTATCTTACCAATTTATGTGTGTTTCTTTTGTAGAATGTTGGCTCAGCATAAGTGATTTCTTCAGCAGTCTCAACTGTTTGAACAATAAAACACGTTTAACCAAAAAAAAAAAAAAAACTGTCTTTACTCAGTCTGTTTCTTTACCATATGTTTTATCAAAACTATCAAAGTTTAAGCATTAATGCACACAATTAATTAAATGTTTAAAGCTGCAATTAAAAAAAAAAAAAAAAATTCAAATTTAGTTTGACGTTATAACACGCACACACACGTTGGGTTTCCAAGTTTTAGGGGGACATTCCATAGACATAATGATTTTTATACTATACAAACTGTATTTTCTATACTCTAACCCTACCCCTCACACAAACCTTTCTGCATGAGTTGCATTCCTGTGTTTGTATTTCTGGTGTTTTGAAGCAATTTGAGAAATGCAGAATCCAGAACTATTTATTGGTTAGAATCAGCAGGTAATACTTGCCTCCTTGGTCTTTCTTTCTTTGTTTCCTGTAGATCAAGAAGATCCCAATTACAGCTACAATCAACAGAGATCCAACAGCAGCAGAACTCAGCACTATCAGAGATGCAGGGCCTTTTGAAGACCCTGTGATGATTAAGAGAAACATTAATGTAAGTAAATATGTACATGGACACTAATATCATCACTGTCATACCTGCACATGTGTGACAGAGTTCACTGATGTCCAAATGTCTGGTCTGGTTGCTGATGGTATTGTTGATCACACAGCTGTAGGTGTTGTTATCCTGATATTCCACCTCCAGAGGTAGAGAGAGACTGATGCTGAGATCAGACACACTGATGCTGGACAATAAACTGTTTCCTTTGTACCAGGAGAAAGTCACATCACTCACATTGACCACTGAACACAGCAATGAACAATTTTGCTGTGATGATGATGATGATGATGGTAATGACAAAGAACATGGTGAAGAGTTACTGCTAATGACAGGAACAGGTAGACGAGCTGAAAACATGAGAGAATAAACAGACATATGGATAAATCTAAACAAAAATTTTTTTGGTTCAGTGGGTTAATACATTTCAGTATGTAAATAATAAATAAAAGAAAATATCTGAATAATAGGACAGGTGATCTCTCACCATAGACAGAAACACGAAACATTTTTGATGACAGTTTAGCTGCAATTATCTTTACTTTGTAGAGTCCTGTGTGTTTAGTTGTGATGTTTGTGATGGTCAGAGATCCAGTTTGATTGTCCAGCTTCAGTCTGTCTCTGAATCTCCCATCATTACATATGACAAAGATTCCAGAGGCTCTATTTATTTGAGCTATTTTAGTGTTGTTCAGTCCAAAATTCCACACTACTTCATCGTCTTCTTTTGTTTTAGTAACATCAGTGTTTAGAGTGACAGAATCTCCCTCTATCACTGACTGTGTTTCATTTATCTCAGTACTAAACACACCTAAAAAACATAAACATGGACAGTTTTGCTAACTGTTGGTTTACAAAGACTGAAATCAGTTTGTAACATTTAAATGTGAATTAAATAACAGCAGCAGTAGAAACACAACACAAAATTAAACATGACATATATTAACTGGCAAATTTGTGAATCAAATTTAATCTTTGATGTGTTTTAAAAAGGTCTGCTGTAGAGAAAAATAAGTGCATGAAAATATACGATAAATTAATTGCAGCTTAAAAGTACAAGTTTAAATATGCTCAATATTTTTGGCTCAAAGTTTTATTTTAATTTGCTGAATTTTTATGCATTTTGTTTGTAGAAGTATTACAATTGTTACATTTATTTATTTATTTGTTTATTTATTTATTTTAGAAATTGCGTGGGAGAATTTGCTATTTAGATTTCTAAAACAACAAAATATTTTTAACACTGTAGATAAAAATCTAATCTGAATAGTAGCAGTAGCTTGTTACTCTGAAATGTAAATAAATGACACGAATATATGTATAACTTACCAATAAGACACCAGCAGCACAAACAGAAGAAAACAAACACATGAAACATTTTCAGAAGTTCAGTGAAAAGTCTGATCTAAGATACCTGCTAATAGCACATCAGAACTGTGAATCTTGTGTGTGAATCTCCCTCTAACAGAGTTTTACTCTCCTAACACACACACACACACACACACACACACACACACATACTTCCACTGTATACATGTTATATATTATGTACAGTCTTATGAAGACTTTAACTCTTTGTAATTGTGGAAAACATTTTTTATCATTTAAGTTTGATAGTTTTTAAAGCTGTCCGACCGATTCATTTGACGTTTATATTTGATATTTAAAAGTAGAAGAATATTGGATTTTAACTATATTTGATCATACAGTAAAATGCATGGAGTCTAAGTCCAGTGATTTCTAAAATGGTTGTCTGCATTTATTCAGTTCTCAATTTTAGTTTATAGATAAATTACAAAGTTGAAATTGTGCATCTCACAGTGTCAGTTTACTGAAGTTATCTGAAAGTTGAGTCAAACTGAAACCTGCTGCGGTGGGCTTTCAGAAACGTATTTTGATCTGTTGGGTGGACAAACAACCTGTGTGTTGGCAACCTGCATGTGTTTTTAGTTTGTAGGTGAAGGGGTTCCTGTCCTTCTGTTTTGAGCAGCTTTATAAGATGCTTTAAAAACACTAAGCCACGATAAGAAACTATTTTTGACAGAAGTAGAAAAACAATAGCCACAGGACAGTCATACTTAACACATAGTTAAATGTGTATTTAAAAAAACTAGTGATGGGTATTATAATTTTAATGGAATACTTTCAATAAAGCAGTGATCGCAGAGAATAACCTATTTGAAGCTTTGAATAATTTGCACCGGTTGTTGCAAAAAGATTCATACTTTGGTGACACCTGCTGGTCAGGCCAAAATATTGATAAAAATATCTTACACCAACTAATCAAGCTTTTACTAGGCATACTAGAAACGTCCAGGCAGGTGTACTGAGGCAAGGTAGAACAAAACTAAACATTTTGAAACAGTTAGGACGTAACAAAGCATCGTTTACTGAAATCACGTGACTTTGGCAGTTTAACAATCGCTCCAAAACACTGGTTTAAGGCAAATGATTCGCAAAGGTTTCGAAGCTTCATAAAGTAGTGCTTTGAAAGCACCCATCACTAGGCCTATACCTGACAGTCACCTAGTTGTATGGAAAACAGTTTCACTGATTGTGAATGGACAGCGTCTACACTGGACGTGACAAGTGATCGTTTGAAATCCATGTGTCCTTCGTGTCAGAAAAGCGTAAGCTTGATATAGAACGGGGCACGTGTCGTGGACTCAAAGAAACACTGATTATAATGGGTTCTGTTGTCCTGTTGTCATATGTCAACTTCACAATCAATGACACGCAATTATCACATTTAATGTAATTAAGCGTTTTGAATTCTAATGTCAACGGGGAAAAAATGCGTAAAATTAGTCAGGGTTATGATGCTGTTTTAGCTACTGTTCCTTTAAAACCCTTTTATCAGTTAAACCATTTATCAGTTAAATCTATGTTAACGCTGAAAACAAAAGTAGAAACGTCTAAATATCAGTCAAAGATATCAGTAAAACGAATTATCAGTCATTCTTTAATAATGACTGTCTGTCTTTATCATTAAATATCTGTAGTCTACACAAAACTCAACAGAATGACTTGTGGCATCAGCAGCCAGTTCTTCCTCTGTGAGAACAGCAGCATCTATTTATAGCGATTTATGTGATTTTCTGCCTAGATATGTGATTTTGACGTGCTTGTGATGCATTAAAATGTCCTGCAAATCAAAGTATGTATGTGTGATATATTAGTCACTATGCAATGTAGTTGACCTCCAATTAAAAATCCTAAAAAGAATAAAACGAATAGAAAATGACAAAAGAGCACAGTAAAGGAATGTGATTAAAATTAAATAATTAACATTAGGTAAATTTTCACATGATAAACTGAAAGTTTGACCCACCGAAAATAAATAATAATAATAAATAAATAAATAAATACATTTCAGACATCACAATAACACAAAACTGTGATACAAGAATCAAAACAAACAAACAAACAAAAAAAAAAGAATTGTATTAGATAATAAATGTGAATAAAATCAAAAAGCACTCTGTCCACCATTTCCATTCCCAGTATTTCCAGTATTATTTCCAGTAGATACAGTATTTGATCATCATTTTTGGTAGATTTTCATACACATCACCCGTCTTTGATTCGTACAAGGAAAAATACACTCAGTCAGAAATCTGCTGATGTGTCAGTTTAGAAACTAATAATAGAATTTGCACAGAACTGCACACTAAATCCACTATATTGAGCAGAAAAAAAGTTTTCTTTTGTAATTTATTTAACTGAATATTCATCTTGTCTCTTATTTCACAATGTAGAACTGTAGCATCAACACAAAAACTCAAGGAGCCTACATTCAAGTCATATACATCACATGACTTTTTAAATAGTTAAATAGTTGAATGAGCAAACAGATGTACGGTTACAAAATATATCTGCCTATATCTGGTTGCAATTAATTAATGGTAGTTAATATTTGCAGTTAATAACTAAATTTCTGACCTGTTTTTCTACATTTCCTGCAGATGCAGTACATTACGACTGCAGCTACAATCAACAGAGATCCAGCAGCAACAGAGATCCAGCAGCAGCAGAGATCAACACTATGTTAAACCAAGCTAGGCCTTGTAATGACAAAAAGAGTCTGAGTTTCAATACGACTGAGAGATTTCAATTATGGTTTATTTTTTAGTGGATCAGCTCACTAAATAATCACATATGGCTCTTATTAAGACATTAATTGTTCATAATTGTGGAAAACATTCGTTTTTATCAACATTTATGGTTTTTAAAAGCAACTACTCACTGTTAAATTTGTAACAGCAGAAGAGTATAATATTGTGTGAAATTTATTATAGTCATCTTAATTTAATACTAAAGAAACTTATGGCTTTTAAAATGTTTTTATAATCATAATCATTGTTATGAGTTGCAAAACAAAAAGTTTAAAACTGTACTGTCTCACATTGCTAGTCTTACTGTGGTGTGGAGTTTGGTTCCAAAACGCAATAAACGCCATTTTTTCTTCTTTATTTTTTTTCTTTATTTTTTTAACAAAATTGAGTTCCTGTCAAAACCAGTATTGTATCTGGTCGGTATTGAAAAGGTAGTTTTTAATTTAACGCAAAATGTGATATCCGCCGTGTTATTCTGTCATGTTTTCTCCCTTTTTCCCAAACCGCGACAAACGCCATTCTCTCTTCTCTACAAAATGCAATATATCTGTTCAGCCAATCACAGCGCAACATTTCACGCATTGTTAACAGTAAAGGCGGCGCTTTGAATACACCCAGCATCCTAGTATTTAATGTTGAGTAATGTATCACAGACGAATCCTTTCTTAAACAAAGTGTAGAGAGAGTGTAAATAAGAGATTCATTGTGCAGTGTAGAGTTTCGTTGACTATAATTTTGTGAGATCGCGATAAACTGAGATGAGTGACAGCTTTTAATTAAACAAGAAGTTAATATTAAGTGACTTGTCTGACTATAACACTATTGCCTAATTTCGCTCTATCTACTGGCAGAATTAGTTTCATTTTTTTTTATCTTCTTTTTAGTTATTAAAATCATTTAATATTTCTATGTTCAAAATATATACACACACACACCTTCAGATTACAAGTCCAACTCTCAGGAATCTGGCTCACAAGATCCACTTTCATGGAGATTTGAGCACCCCTGCTCTAACTATTAGGCCATGACTGTCCCCATTATTTTGTTTGTGTGTGTGTATCAAACCTATGACCTTTGGGTCACAAGTCTGACTCTCTCTAAAGGTTAGAAAGTTTTTGGTAACACTTTATAATAACGTTCAGTTGTAAGTCATTTATAAGCAATTAGTTAATGATGAAATAATCATTTACAAAACATTTATAAAAGATTACTAAGTGATATGCTAACAATTTGTGTATGTTTTGTTAATTCATGTATAACTAATTTACAAGTAATTAGTTAATAATTAACTAATCATTTACAAAACATGAC